>MU188740.1:43535-59327 GCA_016904865.1 Pissodes strobi
TGGCGCTCGACGAGCGGTGTATGTGCGAAGATGTCGATTGACACGGTTCTTGAATATTTGTAGGTTGTAATTAGTGGGAAACAGATGTTCTGGAAGTGAGTTCCACAGTGATGCAGTGCGCCAGACAAAGGAGTTCTGGTAAAGCGATGTTCTTGGTGTTTCTAGTTGTACGACGAACTGGTGCGCTCCTGCCGTCTGTCGGGACTGCCTGACAGGAGTTGCCAGGGGCGGGATTATGTGGGCCAAATCCTGGGAACATCTGCCGTGAAAGTATCTGTAAAACAGAGACATCTCGGCCACATGTCTGCGATGTTCCAGACTATCCAGATTCCGGGTCAACTCCGGATCGCCGACGAGACGCACAGCCCTCTTCTGAATGGAATCCAGCAGCTTTAGGGTATGCTTTGGTGCGGCACCCCAGATATGTGAGCAATATTCTAAGCACGGTCTTATTTGCGCTTTGTACAGCAAGAGCAACTGCTGCGGTGTATAGAGTTTTTTGTTGCGAAATAGCGCACCAAGCTTCTGGGAGGCTGATTTTGCGATGTTAGCAACATGGTCATGCCATGACATATTGGTGGTGACCGAGACACCCAGCAGCCCGATTGACGAGGATGAAGGAATGGTCGATCCTGCCTTAATGATGTCAGGGCCCGCTGTATTGGCCCTCTTAGTAAACGTTGCTGCTTGGGTCTTTGCTGCATTGAACTGGACCAAATTTCGGTCGCCCCAAGTTTGAACTTTCTCCAGGTCTTGATTAATTGCTGTAATCTGCTCCTGTCTGCGGTGATGAGTCTCAGTCGCTGGTAAGGGTTTTTCTGATCTAAAGTGGGAGACAAGGGTACTGTCATCTGCAAAACTGTAAACAGGATTATTCGTTTCGATCAGCAGGTCATTAATATAGATGAGGAACAGAGTTGGTGAAAGTATTGCGCCCTGAGGCACGCCCGCGTTGATAGTGAATGTGTCCGAGATGTGTCCATCGACTGCAACATGTAGGGATCGGTTCTTAAGGAAACTGGCCAGCCAGCTGCAGAGAGAGGCAGGCAGTCCCAAGGACGGCAGTTTGTCGAGCAGTCCGTCATGCCAAACTCTGTCGAATGCCTTTGAAATATCCAACGCAATCGCTCGAGACTCTCCGTAGTTTTCAATTGCCCTACTCCATATATGAGTGACATAGGCCAATATATCTCCTGTCGATCTCTCTTTGCGAAAGCCGTATTGATTATCGCTGATTATTCTGTTGCTCTCGAGGTACTTGAGTAGTTGCTGGTTGACTACACGTTCCATGACTTTGGAGATTATTGGAAGCAAGGCAATCGGGCGATAGTTTGAGGGCGTGGTTTTCTTGCCTTTTTTTGGAACAGGTTGCACTCGAGCGACTTTCCAAGAGGATGGGTAAATCCCTTTTCTGTAAGAAAGAGAAAAAAGCCTGGAAAAAACAGGTGTTAGTTCGTTGGCGCAGTTCTTTAGCACGATGGCAGGTATTCCGTCCGGTCCTGATGCCTTTTGCGTATCTAGTTCTTTAAAGATTTTGCGAATATCACGATGAGAAAACTTGACTTCTGCCATGGTTGTGTTGATGTGTGGTATAGTGGGGAGAGTCTTGCTTTGGGGCACGTCTAAGGTAGAGTGCGATGAAAACATTTTGGCGAGCATGTTTGCTTTTTCTTTGGCTGTAGTCGCCGTGATGCCACGTTCGTCCGTCAAAGGTGGGAGAGATGTTTTTGCAAAGTTGTTACTTACTGCCTTTGCTACCGACCAGAAATTCCTGGAGCCACTGGGGCATTGCAAAAGTTTATTCCTGATCCTTTGATTGAGTTAGTCCTTAGTTTCGTCGATCACACGCTTGCACTCGTTTCTCGCTTCGATAAAATAATTGCGATTTTCAGCGGTCTGATTTTGCTGCCAGTACTTATAGGCTTGCTGTTTCCTTTCTACAGCTCTTTCGCATCTTTTGTCGAACCAGGGCTTTCCTTTTGATGGTAACTTGATGGAATTTGGAATGTATGCTTCCATTCCTGAGGAGATTACTTGCATGATCTCTTCGCAGCAGTCTGACGGGTCGTCAGTGGCAAAGCAGACGTCGAGCCAAGGAAAATCTAGGTAAAACTGCCTCAGATCGTCCCAGTTTGCAGAATTGTAATGCCAGATTTTGCGAGGCAATGGTGGATCCTTCTGTATGAGTGGCAATTCACAAACCGTTGTAATAAGTTTGTGGTCGGAGGTACCTAATGGCGGACCAACTGTAACCTTGTACTGGTCAGGATTGGTGGTCAGAAAAAGATCCAGGAGGGCGGCGAATTCGCCCCCCTCTGAGATTCGAGTTGGTTCGTCTACAAGTTGAGTAAGCCCGCAGCTGATGGCAAATGCTTCAGCCTCTCTACCTTCGTTGTCGGTCTTGTTGTGATGTTTGAGCCAGTTGGTGTTGTGGGCATTGAAGTCTCCCAGAACGATTATTTCTGAACTAGGGTGATCGACCTGTATTGAGTCAAAGGTGGTAGCTAGTGTTGAGAAAAAGCTTTGGTAGGCTCTATCGCTCGGAGGGCGATAGAGACAACATATAAACTTGGTTAATCCCTTGGTGGTGAACTTGAGCCACATGACGTCAAGGTTGTTCGGTTCGAGTGTTTCCTCGCGGTGACATGAAAGGTCGCTTCGGACAAAAAGGCATATTCCGAACTTATATCTAAATCGGGTATGTAAGTCGTAACCAGGATAGAGGTAGTTCACTGTTGTTGTTGTAGAACATACTTGTGTTTCTGTAAGGGCTAATATGTGTGGTCTATTTGCTTGTAGATGTTGGTGTACCGAATTTATGTTTGTATTTAGGCCTCTTATGTTGCAGAAATCTATTCTAAATTGGTTCGGTATCTTTGCTGTCTGTGAAATGCGGAATGAAGGGCTCCCAGGGCCACCCAGCGCCCGGAGATCCGAATGGCCGGGGAGTTTACCTCCGGAATATTTTGATCCTGGAAGCACCATCATGTCCATATATTCCTACTGTGAAACCCGGGATCACCAGCGTGGAAGCAGAACGTGATTTGGGAAAACCACTTAGCGCTCCCCAATTCTGGTGGGGTGGTCTTTCACCGGACGATGCGAGTAGGCTTATGCATCTACCACCTAGGGCCGCTTCCACTCGAAGCATCGGCCTCAGACTCATTCCTTTGGCGGTCCCTAGTCTGACAGGGGGTATGCACAAATATTAGAGAATATTTAGTGCACCTCAGTTATCTTTGTCCAAGGTTGGCTTTTTTAAGCAATTCTTTGAAGTCAGAACGATATATAGCGTCCCCTGTGGAAGATGGAACATAAGATGGCGGCTTGAAATTCATGGTCGAATTTCTGTAAGCACGGTGAAAGCTGGATATATGGTTTCCGTAAACACAATAATTAAGTTTGGAAAATAATTAAGTAAAATCTCTCCCCGTTGAGGGAGGTAAAGCAGTCATAGTGAAAAGGTACGCTGTGTGAAAGTTTCTAAGTTGGAGAACGAAAAGTATAATAAGAAAGATAAAAATCCAGTGGCGGCTCGTCGGGGTGGGCACTTGCCCACCCTACAAAAATTCAGTAAAATGTAAAATAAAAGATATTTTTCTACGTCCGCAGTATTATATTATTATAGAACAAATATAATTCAAAAACTTATATAATTATTATATTATTAGTCATTTAAAACTTCACCGAAAAATAGGAGCTCAAATCGCTGACTGTAGCCAAATAAATCGTATCTCCTTCGACCAGTCGAGTCGTATCGTGTATATTCAGTGTTCCCTGCTAAAGAATACAGTGCGGCGGGGCGAGCCCAAACGATCTGACCGATCGAAAGACAAACGCAACTGATATTTCTAATGAGAAAGACAAAGAGGGAGGAGTGGCGCGTGTGTGCTGAAGTACACCAATCATGCCATACACAAGGCGGTCGAGGTAGCATCTTAAGAAATAATGACATAAATATTGTTTGTTTTTCCATTTTTGACCATAATAAAAGCTGTCTTCCGGCCTATAATTTCTTTGTAATATGTCTCGGTTCTCGGTTTTAATAAGCAAAGCTAAAAATATTGTTTTTAACAATAAATTACGGAATGAAAGTGTTTTCTAAGGTGTTTAAATTCAAATGGCACCTAGGAAGCTCGGCTCTGTGGGCTAGCCCATCGGGCATATTCGGCTTGCCTGTTGCCGTGGGATTGCCATTGAGTCCGTTGACGATATTTTTTCAGTGCCTAAGTTTGTGATTGATTATTGATTTTATGCGAATTAAAATTATGCGGTTAATGGCAAGTTTTAGTGCAAGTGTCGAGCAACAGCCGTGGTTCTTGCTGAACGGTATATTTACAGTTTAGTAAAGGTTGCAAACACGAATGGAAAAGAAAATTGCAAATATGCTGACTAACATAGAGCGCTAGATACTTTCACTTTTTTCCTGCAATTTGCATGCATATCGTAATATACCCAGTGGCAGCAGCTATTCAGTAGGTAAACTTCACAAATATAAATATGAAAACCAAAAATGTACTAATATTTTTCAATTTATAATTTATATAGTCTTTACTTTTAAACAAAGAAATAAGGCATTTTATAATTTATAAACAGCTGGCACGAGCAGTTTTCTTCCGTTAACAAAGACTGCTGTATTAAAATAATCAGAAATTAACTATAGTAACTTTTTTTACGTTTAATTGACTTGGGTATATCCTAATGAAAAATATGTCAATAATGCTTGGTAAAAACTAAACTCCGCTGCGTTAGCTCGAGGAAGACGTGATTTTTTAACGATTTCAATGACTTTTGGATAAATATGGGGTGTGGCACCCCCAAAAATTTGCCTGCGGCCCTCTTCTCTGCACCTTTCACAAATTCTATTCCCCACTTCGTCTGCCCACCCATTACTGAGCTCCACGAGCCGCCACTGTAAAAATCTCATTTTTAAATCAAACAATCAAGGCTTTTCAGTAGATATTTCTAATTTTAAGAAACCTATTGTAATATTAATTTTATGCTTGAATGGACGAAGACGAATGCCTGCATTTATTCTAAGAATTGTATATATAATTTATATTTAACATAGACAACGCTGTTTATTTATATCTATAATATTCAAATGCAATTTACACCTGCATTATTAAAGCAAAATTAAACCGAATACATGTTTCAATTCTTCTCACCACCCTATATTCATACAGTTTATTAAAAGTGGTTAATTAAGATACCACACCCTTCTTTATGATTTTAAGCAGTAATAAAATCACTTGTTTAGCCGGACCATGAACAATTTAAACAATGAAAGCATTGGATTTGATCAGCAGGCTTATGAATTATGGAATGCGATGTTAAATGCCTTTTGTAGATTGTTTTATACGGACATTCTGGACATTTATGCCAAACTCTTGCGTCTTCACCATGTTGATCAGCAGTTCTATGTGTCTACATGTGGTGTTTTAAATGATTTTTCCGAAATTTTTTATATGAACATTTTAAACAATAAAACCACTGAACTTGATCATATAATTATGGGATGTGATGTTAAACTACTTTTGTAGATTGTTTTGTAAGGACACTCTGGACATTTATCCCAAACTCTTGCTTCTTCGCCATGTTGCTCAGCAATTCTATGTGTATCCATGTGGAGTTTTAGATTACCTTTAACTTTGTTTTATATGAACAGTTTAAACAATGAAACCACTGGACTGCAGGCTTATGAATTATGGAATGCGATGCTAAACTACGTTTGTAGATTGTTTTAACAATTTCTGTCAAACTCTAATGTACCCTTTTCACGTGCTTTCTTAGAGTATCTTTCCGTTTTGCTTTATATGAACATTTTAAACAATGAAACCACTGCCTTTGATCAGCAGGCTTATGAATTATGGCATGTCGTATTAAATGATATTTGTAGATTGTTTTATAGGGACACTCTAGACATTTATGCCAAACTCCGGCGTCTTCGCCTTTTTGTATATGTGTCTTTACGTGGTTTTTTAGGCAAACCTTCCGATTTGCTTTATATGAACATTTTAAACAATGAAACCACTGAATTTGATCAGCAGGCTCATGAATTATGGCATGCTTTATTAAACAACGTTTGTGGATTGTTTTAAAGGGACACTCTAAACATTTATGCCAAACTCTAATGTCATCGCCTTTTTGATTAGTACGTATATGTGTCTTCATGTGCGCTCTTAGATTATTTTTGCGTTTTGTTTTAAATGAACAGTTTAAACATTGAAACCACTGTATTTGTTCAGCAGGTTTATGAATTATGGCATGCTTGGTTAAATAGCCTTTGTGGATTGTTTTAAAGGGACACTCTGAACATTTATGCCAAACTCTAATGTCTTCACCTTTTTGATTGGTAATTATATGCGTATTCATGTGCTTTCCTAGGGCATCTTTTCGTTTTGATTTATATGAACATTTTAAACACTGAAACCATTGTATTTGTTCATCAGGTTTATGACTTATGCTATGTGCTGATAAATTACTTTTACGCATTGTTTTAAAGGGACACCGTGAACATTTATACCAATCTTTTGTGTTTTCAGCTTGGTGACTAGTCTGGTACCTCTTGAATTGATCCTTCAGTACATCATTATTTGGGCTTCCATAAGAATGCTTCAAAAACTTCACTGTATGCTGCTTGACATCATCTTTGCAATCCGATTGGGATTGAGGATGCAGTATAAATTGATCCTTAGGTTTATGGGCAAGTTGGTAGTTTATTAACCTAAAAAAAAATACAAGCATTTAATATAAACAAATGTACTAAGTATTATGAGTGCATCTTTAAAATAGGACAATTATTAATATTTTCCTTCACATTAAAAAGGCGTTTGACACACACAGTTCAACATAAAAACTAATGTGTCGAGTTCAAAATAAGCGACAGAAAACTTACAGTGTGTTTCTTTATTGACATTACTCTCATGCAAAGATTTTTCTTTAAGAATATAACGATACCGCAACCTTTAATAAAATATGTTAAGAAGTAGGAAAGACCAGTTTGATAGTTGTAGATATATATTCTATATTGTTGTGGGGGATACATGTTATAATTTAATTTTAAATTTTGTACATTTCTTAACATGAATATCGACTTGCCTGTAAATCTTAATATTGATTGTGGCAACTATGCGACTTGCTTGTTTAGATTTTATTTGTATACATATTCTTAGGGTTTTATATGTACCATGTACCGGGTGGCCAAATAATAATGGTACTCGGCTATATCTCGAAAAGTAATTATCCTAAAGACTTACGGCAAAAAAAATATGATTAAAGCTGCCAAGTGTTAGGAATATTAAAATAGGTTTCGTACCCTAATCCAAATATTTCTCTTGACTAATAATTTTCTCGTTTGTTATGTAAGAAATCCTATAAGGTGAGCCGCTATCGGTCGTGTGGACTTCACTTCGGTGACAACTCTAGCAAGTTATGGGAACAGACCATCCGACGTAGCACATCTGCACCTACTGAATCTGCAAGCCAGCTCAGCATCTTTTAACTTATAAATAGAAGTATATTCGTAATTATTGTTTGTCTTGTATTGTCTTGCAAAGTCTCTGCACCTTTAGATACATATTTTGTCAAGTTAAAGTAATATAGACCCTGTAGTAGTTTGTGAGTTGTTTTTAAAAACGGGCTTAACACGAGAGGCGACATAATTGGCGCGTAGGATTCCCGAAAATTGGTGTATCCAACATCGATTTCTTCGTTTCAACGATTAATTGGGAAATTCGAATAACTCAGTCACCGAAGTGTTAAAAGAAGAACCAAGCGACGGGAACGGTTGAGAGCATATCAGCCGCAGGAACAAGCATCGTCCGACCCAAGCAAAGAAGTCTCCACCCCCGCAACCTGCTACAGAAGTCCTGGGCGGCAGTCAAAAATCGACCACTACCTATAGGCACCCTAGATAAGGATGAAGATAATTTTTATGTAAGTGCAATATCCATTTACCATTTTCGATTGATTTTAACCATAACCATATTTGATAATATTTATATTTACTGCGGAAATTGACAATCGATAATCTAAGTAATACTATTTAATTCTATTAATTTTATAAGTCTTTTATGCCGATTAAAAGACAAGACTACTAATTAGTTAATTTATATTTTATGAGCAATATCGAAGATATCGCTATTTTATTAGAAAATCTATTTTTAGAAAAAGATAATACAGTAACGATAGCTACTGATTACAATCTATTAAAGCTCGCAATTAATTCTATTCCACGTTATGGTGGCGATCCACATACTTTAAATGTATTTATAAATAATTGCGAATTTGTACATTCTACCTTTAGTACTGATAATAACGAAGTACTAAGAAAACTTATTTTAAGAGCTATAATTGGGAGATTAACAGGTCGAGCGTTAATGCTCATAGGTTCAAGAATCGAACTAGTAACTTGGGAAAGGGTAAAAGAATCCTTAAGATTAAGTTTTGGCGATCAAAGAAATCTAGATTGTTTAATTCAAGATTTAATTAATTTACGACCATTTAAAGGCGAAAATCCTTATAATTTTGGCATGCGATGTCAAGATTCCAGATCTTTAATTATTTCAAAATTAAACTCTATGAATATCACGAATGCAGAAAAATGTATAAGGTTAGAACGCTATGATGATCTTGCTTTAAAAACATTTTTACGTAGTTTACCTCCGCATTTACAAACTAACGTTCGTCTAAGAGGCCCGAATAGTCTAGAAAGAGCAATGGGTTTAGTAATTCAAGAAGAAAACTTTATTCAACACAACGCGGTAACAATCTTAATATGCAGACTTATAAGCCTTCACAAAAAATTGTTCCAAACAAACCAGTGAATAATTCTTCTTATAACAATAATTATAGACCAATATTTTATTCTACACCAACCCCAATGCCAAATTTTAGACCATGGTATAATAATAACAACAATAATAATTTCCACCCACCATTAAGACCAATAAATCCAAACTTCAATCAATGGCGTCCAAATCGTCCAAATCTTAACCAAAATAATTTTCGACTTAATCAGTCACAACCTCAATTTATGAGAAACAATGTCCAAAATTCACCATTCAATCCCCAAAAATTTCATGCAAATAATAATCAACAACAAAAGCCCGAGCCTATGGATACCAGTTCAGGTTTTTCAAGAATATCTAATCAAGGCTCAAAATTTACGAACATGAATAAACCAAAATATACAACCACCGAATTATTTACCCAAAGTGTCGATAACACACCTATTGAATTTGAAAATCCATTCGAGTATAATAATCATTATGAAAATAATGAAACCCAAGAATATACTTATCAGGATTATTCTAATGACCCATCATATGACTATGACGTCAATAACACTCAATATTATCAAGCACCAGCTGAAAATGTCCCAGCTGACGAGTTTATTGCACAACCTTGTTGTAACGTAACAGATAATCACAATTCAAATTTTCACGAGGTCGAATTGCAGACCAACCTAACATAATACAGATAAACTCTGTTAATACAGAGTTACCGTACATTTTTATCCCTGAAATAAATGCTAATTTTCTTATTGATACAGGTAGTACCAAAAGTTTAATTGATCCAGGTTTGGCATATGCGTTTTACAAAAAGTACATTTATAAAGAAAATTTTAATATTCAAACAGCACATAGTATCTCGTATCACAATGAAGTTGCTGAGATACCGGTTTTTAATATTTTCTCAGTAAATGAAACGCATAAGTTTTATTTGTTTAAATTTAAATATGATGGATTAATAGGTATAGATCTATTAAGACAATTAAACGCAAAAGTAGACATTAATAATAATCAATTATGCCTACCACACACTGTTGTACCAATAATTTTGGATTCTGAAACTTCAAATATAAATCGAAACTATTCTAAACCTCGACTTAATTAGAACATAAAGATAGAACCCAGAGTTCAAGAAATTGTCAAAATACCTAGTCAAGAAGATACATTAGTTAGTGACAATGTAAAAGATGGTTATTCGAAAACCACAACAATAAATACACCTTGTTGTTTACCGAAATCAAAAATAGCAGAATTTAGTCCTGCATCAAAAAATTTTGAAAATTCTGATAAAAAGAAAACAAAAGAAGAAATATGCAATGACAAAAATCTAGTTCAAACTCTAAAAACGAAAACTAATGAAACTAAACTGCATCCTATTTGTAAACGAGACAAGATAATATATATAAATAGCATTGACAAAAGTCTACCGTATGTTTTCATATCGGAAATTAATGCTAACTTCCTAGTCGATACAGGAAGCAGTAGAAGTTTCATCTCTCCTAAAATTGTTCAAAAATTCTACAACGAGCGCACATTTGAGGAAAACTATTCAGTACAAACCTTACAAACAACATCAAACCATAATCAAGCAGTTATAATACCCATATTTAAAGATTTTAAATTAAACAAAAACTATAAATTCTATGTCCTTGATTTCTGCGACAGATTCGAAGGAATAATAGGCATGGACCTATTAGAATGTTTAGAAGCAATCATAGATTGTGGAAATAAAGAACTAATAACCCGATATGTCACTAAACCAATATTTTATGAACGACCAAAAGATCTTGATTAAAAGACATTGTAACTATACGGAAATCTGTAAAAAACATTTTTCCAAAAATAAAGAAGTTCGTAAAACAACCAGATAAACACGGAACGAAATATACGAGAAAGAAAATGAAAGTACCTTTTAATATAAACACGTTAACTCGTAAGGTAAAATTCTAAAAGGAAAAAACGTAACTTAACAAATAATATAATAATTATCTACACGCTTGCACTATTTAGCATTTATGTACTTAAAAAAAAACAGTCTATTTAGTATTTGCTATATAATGCAATATTATTATTTTCGCTTGTATTAATAATTATCCTACTATAAAATAATTTATAAAAAAAAGGGGCAAATATAATACCAATGCTGATTGTCTCTCTAGAATTTCATTAAATACTAACGAAAATGAAAACGAATCTATAATCAATAATCCCGGAGATATTGACAACGACATAAGTCAATACTTAGGCCAATTCTCTCCAATCACTGACCTAGACAATATAGAACCTTCTATTGACCCCACCTTTGAAACAGACCCTAATTTAAACCCAAATATTTTGCCTGTACAAAATAAACAAAAAAGTTAAAGTTATCTCTGACATAATCATTCGACCACCCGATAATACTTCTACGCAAGGATCAAATACCACTGAACATACTAATCAAGGTATTCCTATTTTAGATGAAATAATAAATAATAAAGTTAACCAAATTTTTGTCTATCCTAACATTTACCCAACAATTCATATTACTCACGAGACATATGAAAACCACAAAATAATAAAAATAAAAATTCCGATCAGTGAAAACGGAAAAATATTTTTAGACTTTTTAAAAGAATATACAAACTCAAAATTAAATTACCATATCTATTTCCACCAAGATAATTTATATCTATCCTTTAATAAAGTGTATTTAGAATATTTTTCTGTAAATGGTCCGAAATTAATTCGATGTACTAAACTAGTCAATACTATTTCCGATAAAGAAGAACAAGTTTTAATGATAAAAAAATCATCACGAAGGTAAAACAAACCATCGAGGCATTATTGAAACCCTTCAATATTTACAAAGAAACTATTATTGGAAAAATATGAAAAAAATCGTAACGGATTATATTAATCATTGCGACATCTGTAATCGATCTAAGTACGGAAGAAAAAAAACCATATGTTCCTTTTATGTTAACTGAAACACCTTCTAAACCATTTCAGGTAATACATATTGACGTATTTACATTTGATAATCGCGACTATCTCACGCTAGTTGACGCTTTCTCAAAATTCGCACAAGCAATCTGTTTACCAGGAAAAACCGTAATTCACGTGTGTAAAGCTCTGATAAAATATTTCTCATCATTTGGCCTTCCACAAAATATTATTCTTGATAATGGCAGCAATTTTAACTGTGACACAGTAAAGGAAATGCTTAAGCTGCATAAGATAAAAGTTCATTTGACTACGCTACAACATCATGAATCAAATGCTGTTGTCGAAAGATTCCAGTCCACCGTCATAGAACACCTGCGTGTTTTAAGAGAAATATATCCTGACGAAACAAAAAGCGATCTTATGGATTACGCAATAATCGGTTATAATAATTCAATACATAGCGCGACAAGTTATACACCTTTTGAGTTGGTCTTTGGCCATACAGATTTAAGAGACCCAAACGAAATATTCATGCCGGAAATATTCTTTTCACAGTATGCGGAAAATCATAAAGAAAAATTAAAATAAGTATACGAAAATGTTTCCGAAAAACTTAATAACCAAAAAGAAAAAATCGTTTCAAAACACAATACTTTAGGCGAAACGAACCCAATATTTAAAGTAGGTCAAACAGTATATAAAATGAATCCTAATAATAGAAATAAGAAAAATCAAAAGTTCTTAGGATCCTATTTCTTTACACAATTATTAGATAGGAACCGTGTTAAAATAGCTCACAAAAATAAAGCAAGTAAGCCTGAAACAGTTCACATTAAAGAACTAAAAAACCCTTCTGTTGTTCCAGACTTACCCTCTACGTCATCAGACCAGCAAGACTAGAAAAACCCATTTACCATAATCTAAATGAAAACCCTGGTCTTTTACCCCTAAAACTTGGCAATGCACAAAATCAAATCGATACTTGGAGTTTTATTCAAATTTTTGATATCTCTAATATTATCAATGAATTTCATTCGATTCAATCATTTTATGTTCAAATTAAAAGCACACTTGAAAACATCTCTGAAACTAATTATTACAACAAAGAATTAAAAAATTTCTACCATATAATAAGTAATCTCGAAAATAAAATTCAAGTTCAAATATCACAAATAAACCCATCGTTTATTTATAGAAATAAAAGAGGCATCATAGATGGACTCGGATCAGTAATAAAATCAATAACCGGCAACCTAGATCAAAATGACGCAAAACGATATGACGAAGCTATATCATCGTTAGCAAATAACCAGAACAAAATAAAGACTGTTCTAAAAGATCAAATTTCCTTATTAGAACACTCTATACAAAAGTTTCAAAATGATACTATTATCCTTTCAAATAATCAAGTAATATTAAAAAATCGAATTTCAGAACTAGAAAAGGTCATCAAATCTACACATCTCGAGAATATCGAAATATATCATTACATTGCTCTAGAACTAGTAATTTCACAATTGACAGCAACACTCAGAATAATGTATGATATTTTAGAACGAATTGAAACTGCAATGACTTTTGCAAAATTAAACATACTTCACAATTCAATAATTGAACCAAAAGAATATTTACTCGAATTACAAACTATCAGTAAATATATTCAAAAGACAAAGAATAAACTTCCTTTCGAAGTAAATTTGCAAAATATCTTAATATTCGAAAAAATAACTGAAATTAAAAGCTACATGAAAGGTAATCAAATAGTTTTTATTTTAGAAATACCGATTGTCGAAAGCGATAATTATAATTATTATCATTTATATTCCTTGCCGACAAGATCCCAAAGATCCTTTAAAGCCATAATACCACATTCTAAGTACTTTCTCCTAAATGAACATAGTTTTGCACTCTTTGACATAAAATGCCAAGAAATAATAACAAATGAGTTTTTATGCCGAGAAATCCATATCTCAAAAGTCAACAAAGATTCACCATGCGAAGTTCAACTGTTGAAGTATTCAGGAAACATCACCAATTGGCTACAAGTCTACGTTGACGTCACCGAGGAGAAATTCCAAAAATTGGAGAAAGGCCAATGGATAGTCATATCACCTAATAGTGCCGTTGCAGTCCAAAAGTGCGGTAACGACAAAGACAATGTTCTTATAAACGGAACTTATGTAATCGAATTATTTAATGACTGTGAAATAACGTTGAAAGACACTGTTTTAAAAACTTTCCAAAATTCGGGACCACAATTTAAAAATATTTTACTTCCGAATTTAAACCTTAATTTAGACATTAAAAACTCAAAAGATATTCTTATTGAGAAAGAACTAAAATTAACTTCCATAAATCTTGACGAAACGAAAGACATTTTTAGTGCTCTAAACAAACAAAAACATGAAATTAATGAAATCAATGAAGTGCCGATACATTTCGACAGAATCAGTTTTTGGACAATAATGCTTTACCTATTATTGGTTTTTGCAATATTATATATTAGTTATAGATTATGGAAGAAGAGGACTGAAACACCCTCAACTACAGCATCGGAAGAAATAAGAAAAGGATTACAAGAGATCCAAGCCACCCTCAACCTTTAAATTCAAACCAGGTTTCAACCCTGGTTTTCATCTTAGGCCGGAGGAGTTATGGGAACAGACCATCCGACGAAGCACATCTGCACCTGCTGCATCTGCAAGCCAGCTCAGCATCTTTTAACTTATATATAGAAGTAAATTCGTAATTATGTTAGTCTTGTATTGTCTTGTGTTGCCTTGCAAAGTCTCTGCATCTTTAGATACATATTTTGTCAAAGTAAAAGTAATATAAGACCCTGTAGTAGTTTGTGAGTTGTTTTTAAAAACGGGCTTAACACGAAAGGCGACATAATTCGGTCAAAATTTTATGTGATAGAAATAGCGGTCTACTAATTCCCTAATTTTGGCCCTGCACATATATTTAATGGCCCTTTTTTGCAGAACAAATATTATGCTAAATAAATGTTGGGAGCAGCAACCTCAAAAGCTTATGCCGTATCTTAAATGTGACTAGGGAGAAATATGCAGTCTTTGTAGCAGTGAAATTCAAGCTCTCCGAATTAACCCTAATCACATACAAGCTGGAGCCCAATTTTTTTGCTTAGGTTAATTATGTGTGATTCAAATTTTAATCTATTATCCATGTATAAACCCAGGAATCTATTTACTTTTTCATTATTTATTACTTGGTCTCCAACTGTTACTTCATTAAAATTGCATTTAAAAGTAAGAATCTTTGTTTTTTTTTATGTTGAGTGATAAAAACGTACTTTAATATACATCTGCAGTGATTCCAGCCACCCTTTATTTGTTCCAGACAACATTCTACAGTCACATGTGTTTATATACTGGAAGGTGCTAACATTGTATGTAAAAATCGACATCGATTCATGGCAGAGAACTCTAGGTATGAGACGCGTCAACAGGGTTTATCCCTTATCCTACACTTACGCAGAAATCATTTTTTTATGAGGGTATAAGAGTATTCAATCACCTGCCAGGCAACATTAAAGGAGCAGCTTCATTAAAGACTTTTCAACATCAACTAAAAATTTTGCTTTTTGCATGTTATAGCCTATCGATTTTTGAAATGTGTTTCCTCTGGGCTAACCAGAAGTAACAAATCGCATGTGTACAAACAATACTGAGGTAATGGTACAATGCATAAAAGTTGTGAATGTATATCATTATGTTAAATTTCTTACTTGGATTCTGATATGTCCTCTTCATCTTCATCACTTTTAATATTAACTTCCTCGTGACTTATAAACTCCGATTCAGCCAAATAGTCTTCATTACACTTTTCCTCCTTGAATTTTCTATATAAAAAGAAAATAATATTCACTTTCATAGCATCAATGTAAGTATGTTGATAATATTCTAGTGTTACTAGAATCTACAAGAACTATTGCATAATTTACACTATATAAAATTTTGAGATAATAAAACACAGTCCACTAATATTAAAAAAAAACAAACAAAAAAGGCATATCACAAAATTTACCACACTTCATTTTTATCACAAC
>MU188741.1:0-16943 GCA_016904865.1 Pissodes strobi
ATAGGTTTTGTGTTCTTTAATTGGAGCTCCAGCAGTTTTTGTAGGTAAAACCATCTAGACGGGCCTGTAGCTTTTTATTTATTTATTGCCCTCTTGGCGACTCTATTATTAATATAGGCAGGTTTTTAACAATCTACATATTTAAATAATCATAAACGGAGTTATTAATATAATGATCCGATTTATTTTTGTTATATTAAATAATTCAACACATGCAATATACAAAATATACTAAATTTAAAATAAAAAAATCAGTTTGTACTCACCCATCGGGTTGTTTAGGAAAGCTAAAGAATCTCTTATTGCAATTATATATCTTATTGTGGCAGCTTTTAACACCACAAACTTATCCTTCTTTTCTTTCACTCATAGTTATTAACATGAAACACTAAAAACTCTAAAAAATCTTGATAAAATTAAACGCCGAACAAACAAATTCGAAAATATAGTCGTAACTACGTCTATGGCGTCGCTCGATAGTAACCGACTAATATCGACAAGCGAGCCGCTGTGTTACCGTGGAAGGCGCAGCTTAGGCAATACGCGTAGAGATCGGCGTAAACCGTTCCCGCCATCTGAGTGTCTGAGCCACGGTATAAATAAGTATATACGGTAGATTCACTCGAGACAAATTTCCAATTTCGCCGACAGTTTTTACCTTCGAAGGGAATCCGGATCAATCTCGTTCGCGGCCAGTTGTGGCTACACTACGAGGGAGAACTTACGGTCAGTGTGCAAACGCCTTGATATTCTGTACTGTTGGGTCGCGTTGAATTAAATAATTATTAAGATCGCTACTATGGCGAGATATTGTTGTCCGGATAATTATTGTATTACAAAAGTGGGTGACGGGTTTTCATTGCCCCAAAGACCCTATCAGTTAAGATTTATAATAATGTTTGAATAATATGCAGTTTTTTAATTACACGTATAATCGGTTTAACAAATATGTCTTTATTAAAATTTTGTTATTTACCTAAATATGGATAAAGACAATAGTGAGAAAAGAAAACAAGTACGGCAAAAATAAAATGCCTGTCACCACTAGCGTGAGCAAAAATCCGTTTATGTTTTAATAATTGCGAATTTTTCACATGTGTTCTTAAAGCAACTCTTATATTTTAACATTGAAAATGTTTCTATTATCCTAGTAGGTATAGGGCCTCAAATAGTGAAAAAGTGCATGCTACATTTGACACATGACATCATACGCGTGTGAGATCGTGTTAGTTTATTTACTTAAACTTAAATTTGATTTATAAGGTACCGGAATCGATTAAAATGACTAAAATAAATTAGAACTAACTGAAACTCACCGAAAGTTGATTGAATGACTAATCAAAACTCGCCAAAAGTAACCAATACAGGCTTAAACGTACCGGTAGAGGTTATAAAAATTAAATTAAGTTATAACTAACCAAAACGAACGGAATTTTAGCGACTAACCAAAACTAACCAAAAACATTAAATTTGATTATAACATATCGGAACCGTTTCAAATGACTTAAATAAATTGGAACTAACTGAAAGTAATCGAAAGTTGATTGAACAACTAACCAAAAGTAGCTAAAAGCACCAAAAAGGGCTAAAACGTATCGGAACAGATTAAAAATATTAAAGTAAGTTGAAACTAACCCAAAGTAACTAACCAAAAACGTTAAAATTGGTTATAAAGTATCGGAATCGGTTCAAATGACTAATATAAATTGAAACTAACTGTAATTAACAAAAAGTAGATTGCACGACTTATCAAAACTAGCCAAAGTAACCAAAAGCACTAAGCGATTAAACTTATCGGAACAGATTAGAAATATTAAAGTTAGTTGAAACTAACCCAAATTAACCTAATTTTGGTGACTGACATAATTTTACCAAAAACATTTAAACTGGTTATAATGTATCGGAACCGCTTCAAATGAGTAAAATAAATTGGAGCTAACTGAAAGTAACCGAAAGCTGATTGAATGACTAGCCAAAAGAAACTAAAAGCACCGAAATCGGCTAAAACGTATCGTAATAGATTAAAAATATTGGAGTAAGATAAAATTAACCCAAATTAACCGTATTTTGGCGACTAACCTTAACTAACCAAAAACAGTAAAATTGATAATAACGTATTGAAACCGGTTCAAATGACTATAATGAATTGAAACTAACTGAAATTAACCGACAGTTGATTGAACAACAAAGCTAACCAAAAGTAACCATAAAAGCGAAAACCTAAATCAAAATAGATTAAAAATATTAAAGTAAGTTGAAACTCACTTAAATTAGCCGAATTTCGGCAACTAACTAAAATTAACCGAAAACATTAAAATTAATTATACTCGTAACGTATTGGAACCGGTTCAAATTCTAAAATATATAAAATCCAACTAAAACTAACAGATTGAATGACAAACCAAAACTAATGAAAAGTAACCAAAAGCACTAAAACGTATCGGAATAGGTTGCAAAAATTAAAGTAAGTTAAAACTAACCAAAACGAGCAGAACTTTAGCGACTAACCAAAAGTAACGAAAAACACTAAATTTGATTATAACGTATCGGAGTCGGTTCATAGACTAACCGAAAGTTAATTAAACGGCTAAACAAAACTACTAAAAGTAACCAAAAGCGAAAGAACGGGCACAACAATTTGGAACAGGTTAGAATTATTATTTACCGCAACGTCATGGCTAGTTATATATTAATAGATTTTCCTATCTACAAGTGGAGGGTAATTTTTTAGGCCTTCATATCCGCGCCTTTTTAAATTGTTTTATAATTATGTTAAAAAATATTATAATGTTAAAAAGGCATTTCTTTAATTAGTTAGTTTTAATTCATTTTGGTCACTGAACCGACTCCGATACGTTACAATCAAATTTAATGTTTTCGGTTAGTTTTGGTTAGTCGCCAAAATTCGGTTAATTTAAGTTAATTTTAACTTACTTTAATATTTTTAATTTGCGCGATACAGTTTAGCCCTTTTTGGTGCTTTTGGTTAGTTGTTCAATCAACTTTCGGTTAGTTTCAGTTAGTTGCAATTTATTTTAGTAATTTGAACCGGATCCGATACGTTATAACCAATTTTAATGTATTTGGTTAGTTTTGATTAGCTGCAAAAGTTCGAATAATTTGAGTTAGTCTTACTTTAATTTTTTTAATCTGTTCAGATACATTTAATTCTCTTTGGTGCTTTTGATTACTTTTGGTTGGTTTCGGTTAGTAGTTCATCACGCACATGACATCATGTGTGCCAAATGTAGCCATGCACTTTTTCGCAATTTGATGCCCCATAACAGCAAAACAGAAACATTTTCAATGTTAAAAGTACTACGGCAAACGTAGCGCGATGAGAGAAATTCTCACAAATGCAGCCAATCACTTGAGAAATGCACCCGGTTAATTGGCCATGTTAAAGCGGACGCCAAATAAGTCAGCTAGAGTAGTGAACTGACGATTTCGCAGTAAATGTGAGAAAAATACTCGTAGCGCGAGTAATAAAGTGTTAAGACCTTTAAGAAGCTATAAATTTATAGCTTAATATGTCCTTTTTATATTTAAATTCCCACAATATTTGTCAGGTACTTTGAACCTTCTGCTTTATATATGTTTTAATAGACAAATCAAGTTACAAACTGTCAAATAAATTATTTTAATAGGTATTACCTTTATTTATAATGTTTTTGAATTTAGTATACGTTACTATTTTGTATAACTTTATTACATAGTTTTATTCATTTGAATCACGTATTAAAAATTACCTTAATCGCCCTTTGAAATATCGTGTATCAAATAATAACCGAGGAAATAATTTTGCATCAGCTAATACTTTTTGAATCTCCCCTCACAGACTGCTCGATGCCGCAGGTAGAGTAAAAACTAATTTTTTACCGTGCTGCGGCTTTTGCCTTTGATCCAAAAACATGAAACGATTTTTGCTGAGTGAATCTACTCGGTATTATTTGTACTCTGTCTGAGCTGTGTGTTATGGTAAGCTGTGCTACAGATATGGTATGCGGTCGGGCAACGATTTGAGCATTTAAAAGATATTTGAAACTTTGATTGTATTTTTATAATTTTATGATTGGAAATTAGTCAAAAAACGTTTTATATTTATAATATTTATATAAACATTACTTGAAAATTTTAGCTTATATTGTAATTTTTACATGTAAGGCCTAGCCTCAGTTGCTTTACACGACGAGCCGCCACTGTTATATCATAAAGGAGCTTTGAACACATTCACATCTTAAGCAGTGAAATTATTTTTTTGTTATCAAAAACGTGAAGATTGGATAACTTTAAATTTTCTACAGTATTCTACACAATAATAAGCTAAAGAAGAAGTAAATGAAACATTTCGAGGTTTGACGTTTTGTAAATAAAAATTAGACGGAAAACCTCCGATACGACTTAATTACAAACCAAACTAAACACTCGATTTTGGCGTTTTTTATGCGGAATACGACTAAACTTCTAAAAGCCCCACAAGAAAATTAATTTCTCTCGGGTTGGCTGCAACAATAAACAACTTTCATTTAAAATGCCATGTTTACAATTTTAATTCGCACAGCTTAGAAAAAGGGAATAAACTAATTAGCGTAATATCCCCGTTAGGGTCTGCATAAAATAAAGCTAATTACCTATGTAGCACCTCGGTTGTGTGTATTTTTATATATTATTTAATTTTACGAAACCTCTCTATATTTCTATTTACACAAAAAGTACCAGCAGGAAATAAATTCAGCTTGGATCAATTAATATACAGAGGTAAAGGCGTAATCTTAGACTGCCCAGATGGCATAATCCAGGGCGGATAAGAAGATGGTACAACATTTGTCATTTTTTCCCCTCGCCATTTGCCAGAGAAAATTGCTTAAAACTTCTTAGCACTGCTCTGTTTTTAGAATTTCTAAAATATCTCAGATCGTTCCAGCAAATTTGTCAATTTTCTGAAAATTGACCATTTCTTTCCTGGAACGATGTGATATATTTCAAAAGTTCCTTTGCGACGACAAATGGCGAGGTAAAGAAATTTCAAGAATTTTACCATCTACATATCTGCCACCCACGCAGTCGAAAACTATGTCTTTATCCCTGTGTATTAGTCTATAGTCCCATTTATCCAAAAAAAAAAAACTGTCAAAATTTGATATGGTGTATTTCAATTATTGACTAGTTTATAATCAAAGAGGGTTAAATTGGTTTAAGCATCTGTAAAATGCATAATAATAGTGTATTCATATTCTCAATTTTGTTTGCTAACTGAGCACATAAAAATAATTGGTCGTTATTTTAACTTTTAGGATTCTCAAATACAAAAGTCTCTCGAAGTAACAAAGAAGCAATATTGCAAAACCAATTAAAATTTTTACTGACTTGTCTTGTCTGACTTGTCTTTTACTTTATAGTAAATAACTTGGCTTGTATTAACTGAGTCTCTAACAGAATAATATAATTTTGTATTCGCCAGAACACACTGCAACTGGTGTAATCAAATTTAAAACATCTTAAGAGAATAACATTTATTTTCGTTGCAGGTATCAGATGCTGTTCCTTGTTATAGCTTACTTAGTTCCCATGGCCCTTATGACTTTGTGTTACTCGATAATGGGGAAAGTCCTGTGGGGCTCCGAATCCATTGGGGAGCTGACACAACGGCAACTCGATTCGATACGGTCCAAAAGAAAGGTACGTTTTCGTTTCGCTAGCTATATTTATCTGGGATAGATTTATTATTGATCGTGTCCGGAAACACGTACACCAATCTCCAAGTCGACTGTTGAAATATATTTTTTACATACCAATATATAAATAAATATATATCCGCTTTGATCTGATGATTTGGATATCTACATCAGGCAAACGTAAAATTAAAATAGAAAACCGCATAGTAAAATATAAAAGTAACTTCGTTTAATTCATATAATATTAATAGTAATATATAAACAATGATAATAAAAAGAAATAATAGTTCATGATTAGTGCATATTTTGAGAAACAAAAACTTAAAACTCCCTTCTTGAAACAATATTCTTCGTTTCTTTTCAGCCTAACGCCTCTTCAGCTCGATATCTGCTGTCTTCTTCTTTTTCAACATTTTTATTCGTATCTATGTATACCATTCGTTTATATTAAAGGGAACGGGACGAGCATGGATTGAAAAAGGTTGAAAATGAAGAAGATGTTGAGTGAAGAAAAAGAAAAAGAAAACATTGATTGCTCAGCAAATTTGAGATCGGTTGTCACGCTCTTTCTTAGCGCCTAATCTTCTTCTTCTTCTGTAGCTCTACAACCCTTGGTGGGTCTTGGCTGACTGCACGATCATTCTCCATTCTTCTCTGTCTTGCATCAATTTAGTTGTAGGTCGAACTAGTTTTATTATTATTCTCAGTTTTCGCGATTTCTGGCTTACGTTGGATAACTGTAGATCAGATAACTACCGGTGTTGTTACAGCCTAGTAGACTTTGCGTTATTTTTAATTGTTTTTTCTTATTGCGGCCTTTGATATTTTCTCTACTCGACCAGATTGTATATTATCTGTATCCTACCGGTAACCTGACCGTGGAGTAAATTATCATATGTTAAGGACAGAGTCTGTAATTAATTGGTGGCTATAATAACGCTAGTTCTAACTAGTTTTTTTATATATTGTTTTTGCGGCAGTTATCAACGAAGCTTAATTGAACTGAATAACCATAGTTAGTTAGTTATACGGCATATGTGACGGATCATGATTCGATATCCGTGAATTAGTCTTTAATTAGGTGATTACTCTATCTAATTGAACTTACCTATAACGAGAAGTTATTTGCAGTATCTCTGGCTTTCAACATATTTTACTGACGTTCTTTTTATTAATGCTTTGAGCGATCATCATTAATTACAACTGATTACTTCGGAATTTGTTTAGATTAAGCGTGTGAATTAGTTCACCGAGTAAAGGCTACCTTTTTTTGTTTAAGAATACAGTGTAACCATAAGAATTGATTTACTGAAATTTTCTCCAATTGAATTCTTCTCTTTCCTCCTGACCAGCTGTGATATTTTCGTGTTAGGTAATAAAACCAATACTTGTTTGTTTATTCATCTGTTTTATTTAATTAGAACTTAAGCGAATCTCCAACAGGACAGGCCGCTTTCGTAAGTATCTGTTTTTTATCCTTAGCGCTCAATAATTGAAACGTTCTTGATTATTTTTGATTACTTTTTGAATATTTGTTTACCTCTTTCCTTAGTCGTTTTTGATTAATTTTTAAATATTTGTCCTCATCGACTTTAGTTGTTTTCTTTAGTTAATTCGGGTACTTGCGTTATACCGACTTTGATTTTGATTAATTTCCGGGTAATTATTTTTTTATTATTATTAATACTGATAAATTGCCGGTATATATATTTAATCTAATTTTCTAACTCATTTTTATTGTTGTTATTGATCGATTTCCCGGATAGAAATTAATAACGAATTTTTGGTAATCATTTATTTTGTCGCGAAGCTTAAGCTAAAACGAGTTTTATATTTCAACTTTGGGGTAATTCTCGCATGTGCTGTCTAAAAGCCCGTGGCGCCTTAAATAAATCAACCCGCACCCTACTTTTCGGCATTTGAGCTAGGGCCTAATTTATACGCTCGGCGACAGCTCATTTTAGCCTACGCATTGACATACTTTATATCATTCATCTAATTTTTAAATTCTCGAAATTAATTTTTTTTGTTCCTTCGATTTGAGATTATTCACTCCCAGTTCCTTCTAAGCTGGAGTGAAAGTTTTCGCCCATTAGAAAGACAGAAAGGGCGTAATAAATTGTTGGCGCCCAACGTGGGGCTTTTCGCATCGATATACGCTAGGCAAAACGGCTCGTGATACGCTTTATAACAATTTCGAATTTGACTGTATAAAGAAAAATAATTAGAATGTTTCCCAAGCATAAAATTACATCGAATTTAAATTAGTAGTAATAGACTTGACATCGACGCAGTCTGTAGCTTCAAAGAATCGACGACGTTTCGCCCGTGCCCGTGCGCCACGCGACTTTGGATTCCCGGGAAATATCTAACTGAGATCGAGATTCGAGCGGCAGCGACAGATATTATTTTGACTTGCCTCGAAGTATTTTATTTTTACAACTAACCCTAGACCCGAGCCATAGCACCTAGTCATTTAGTCACTTCACTTACCATAAGAAAATCTCTTCTTTACTTGCATCCTCAATAGATTCATAATATCTATAATAGATATTATGTATCTACTGTATACACCTATTTTTCAGTACACACACTGCACTTAATTTTTTAATAATCGTGTTATGATATGTTACTGTGTTTAAAATAGAAATATTCGGTAATTACCTAGAATCGTTTCTTTCGGATCCACTATCCATCCATTAACTTAAACTTACAGAGACTCAGATACAGTAATCAGTAATGACACTCACTCGTATAGCGGAATTGCTGCGTTGCCAGTTGCAATTGTTTTGTTATTTGTAACGTTTAATAGCAGGTTTCTAATCTACCTATATTATATACTTTTTTATTTAAAATTATATTTATGTGGGATAGATTAAGATTGACATTTCCTCCAAGTGAGAGAGTAATAATTATAGACCAAGAGCCAAGAGTCAAGAGGCCTCAACAAGTTTTATTAACACGCGGTATTTAATTTTTAGGCCTGTGGTCCATCTGTAGTTTGTAGCAGTAGGGGCCCCATTATAATCCACAGTAAGAGGCCCCTCCGGAAATTTCCCGTTCTCCCGGCCCCCCCCATCCGCCGCTGCTCTCAGATCTGCGACGCTGTTATCTCTCCATCTCATACGTGGTCTCCCCAGAGATCTTTGCCCTCTGGATTCCGTTCCCAAACCATCGTGATCAATCGAGAGTCTGGTTGTCGGTGTATATGACCAGCCCCTCTTAGCCGTCCGGTCTTAATTTCTTTTACAAACTATGGATCCTCATAGAGATCAGCTAGTTCGTTGTTTGTTCTTCGGGAACTGCTCTGTTCTTGGATCTATCCATGGTCCAAAGATTTTACGCAGAACCTTCAGTTTACGCTCGTTTTCCTTTGTAATTGTCCATGTCTCACTTCCGTACATAACAACTGGTCGTATCACTATTTTATATACTTTAATTTTTGATCTTCGAGGTAGATTTTTGCTGGTAAGAACTTATTTTAGAGCAGCCACACTGGATTCTTACTTTGATTTCGTCGGACACACTACTTTCCTCGTTGATTGTGACTCCAAGGTACTTAAAATTTGTTACTCTCTCGAAATTGTATTCTCCTATCGTAACGTTTTGTCCTATCCTATCTCTTCTCGTTCTTTTACTGGCATACATATATTTCGTTTGGTCCTCGTTAATTTGAAGACCCATTATTTTCGCCTGTCTTTCAACTTTAATAAATAGTTCCTTCTCCATTATCACGGTGTCTCCAACCACGTCAATGTCGTCGGCAATAGCCAGTAGGATTCTTGGGTAATCAATGCCAAAGACCTCCATGGTTATTTCCGCCCCTCTTATGGCTTTTCCAAGGCAATATTAAAGAGTATAGGGGAGCTGCTTCAAGCCACTAGACACCTCAAACGAGTCTGACACCATTTCTCCGATTTTTACTCTACTTCTGGAGCCGTTGACACACATTTTTGTTAGATTCATTCATTAGCTTTTAGGGAATTCCTAGTTCTACCATTGCGTCCCACAGCTTAACTTTTAGAATACTATCGTAGGCTTGTTTGAAATAGATAAACAGTTGATGAATTTCTCTGTTAAATTCCCAGCATTTTTCTAACATTTGTCTATGATTTGATAGATCTATTTTTACGGAATCCACATTGGTAGTGTCCTATGTCTGACTCTACGATGGGTTTAAGGCGTCCCAACAGTATGTTTGCAAGGATCTTATATGCTGTTCTGATCAAGGATATTCCTCTATAGTCACTACATTTTGATCTGTCCCCCTTTTATGGATAGGAATGATTAGCGCCTAATGTTATTTATTAATTTCCACCAGATTAGAAAAAACTGAGATTCAATAAATTGGAGTTTAGAAAACTTACAATTACCGATGCATAGGTCTGAACGAGCTGTCTTCTAAAGAATGCAAATTAGGTCGTGGCTCCTCAAATGCAGGAGAATAACGGATGATGAGTTAACTTGTAGATGTAATTTGGAGCTTATTTTAGCTTGATGGCAGTAATGCAAGTAACGTAAATAAAGATGTCATAAATAAAGATATCATTTAACAGATAACCTGAAGTAAAGTATATTAAAATAAACGTTAAATAATTAATTCCTAAACTACCCAAAACATGATCATGTTCGAATTATACTTCCCAGTGCATTAGAACGCCACACTAACTAAAATTAAGAATAGTACGACTTAAAGCCTTATTAAATTAATCTATTATGATATTACAAAAAAAAATTAAACCTGTTTTAAATTAAACAAGAGTAATCGAATATTAACGTATTAATTAAAAAAAAGCAAACAAAGAAAGAAATGATCAGAGAAATATATCCAACTTAAGGTGAAATTATGTTTACAAGCGAAAAAAGGTCAAAGCCTAACCTGATATAAATTAAACTGCAATTTAAATATATAAAAACAAAATCCCTGACGATTTGATCCGATCTGATCTATGGGAACTTCTCCATGCAACTCCCAGAAGGAAACGAACCAATAAACAAAAAACTGCACTCAGTCAAAGAAGAACACTTCACCTAAGAAGGCAAGGAAGGAGGACGCTTCGCTAAAAAAAAACGGTAAAGTATCATATATTCAAGGTCTTGCTCAAAACCCAAGGCATGGAAAAAATAAAATAACAAAGAAAAGTTAATATTTTATCTGGGAAGAGTCTTTTTAATCTGCTAATGCCGAAATCAGCAATGTCGCCTCATAGAGTGGAGGAGACAGAACTTGAAAATTGCAAAAAATTGACAAACATCCACGTGGGAGCACAAAATGGCGACATTTTAAGCAAAAGACAACCCACCTGATAAAGACAGTGAAAATTCCAGTTAAGGAGTGAATCCAGGTACCAAACAAATGATATACTAAAGGTAAGGAAGAGCTTCTGCCTGGGACTCGAAATGAGCCTGGTAGAAGATCCCCACAAGGGGTATTTCACAAAAAAAACTGTTCTGCCACCTCAGTGACAATCGCAATGGCTTACTTTCGAAGAGTGAACCTTGTTCAATTTCCATCGGTGAAGGTAGAGGAAGCAAATAAGGCTACCAGAAGTTCGATTCCAAATTTTCAACTAGTCAATCCCCTACGAGCTTTATGCTACATGTCATACAAATGCCAAGGCTACGCGCAACTCGCCGCACACACATTCTACGGGACTATAGTCAAAAGCGATCTTATCGTGCGGGTCCAAAGGTCACAATTTTCAGTAAAAACTTCATTCGTGGCAGATTTTGCGTGTAAAATTTGTCAAAGGAATGACATTTAATGAAAAATGTGACCTTTGTACCCGCACGATAAGACCGCTTTTGACTATACTAAATATTTTTTTACGTTCTACAAATAACTCATTCCTACGAACAATGAGAATATCCGAAATCCGATTCAATTCATGATGAAGGATTTTTTCTATTCAGTTACCTTGCACTGCGACACTGGCAGGCACACTCTCTACCATACCTGTAATTTTTAATTTAATCGACAGCAAACGGTTAGTAAAACAAATATTTAAAAATCACAGATCAATACCATAGCGGTTCGGAACACACATCCCTAGTTGATCAAGCAATAGTATCTCTAAAATGCACATTCTAAGACAGGCGCAAAGCAAAAATGTCGAGTCCAAATGACAATTTGATTCCCGAAATGTCATACCCACGCAATTATAAAAAAAATAATTTAGAACCAAAATAATACGGCATTTTATGATAGTAGCTGTCCGCGATTATATTTTATCATGAAGTAAAAATTATAATTTAAGGCATGGCATACCGAAAGTTGTTCTCGTGTTTGTTTTCACACCTTTTTACACTATAAAAGCCCTAACCAACTCAGTTTCTTCTAGGAAAGCTAAAGAAATTCAAGAAAATTAAAAGGAAAAAGTTTATATTAAAACATTAACACTAATAAACGATAATTGAACAAAAAGAGAGCAAGGACAATTGTTTAGGAATTTGGCCAATAAAATGCAGTTGCCCTAAGAAGCGGTATAAAATGTATTGGATCCTCTACACTCATACAAGGTTATAAAATTAATTAACTGCGAGATCATTCAAATGCAAAGGTCAATCGAATCCCACTTACTTTTAGATAAAACCTGTTAGGTAAGGCAAGTTCATCTGTGACCCTCTTCACCCTTTCCGGAGGACAATGGAGTAGAAAGATATTTTCAAAATTAATGGTCAGATTACTAGAGCACTACAACTAGTTGTGGATGAAAATTACTGGATTTTACGCATAATTGCTTGGAGAAGTATTAATATACTATGTACTGTGATCAATATATGACAATATCATTCTTATGTGTGTCTTGTTTTGAAACTTAATCTATATTTATACACCTCTCATTTCGAAAACTCATTCTTGCTGGATGTTAATTTAGTCTCAGTAGATGAAATTTAACTTTAATTAGTGATCAAGTATGTTGTAATTTTTTGACCATATACTGTAATTATTGGAAATGTACTTTCCACATTTATTAGGAGCCGCCCTCAGCCCATTTGTAGATTGGGGGTGGTGCTTCGGGTATTCCAGTAAGATCCCGACATTTCCCCTTGGTTGTAATTTTCCCTCATAAAAACATTTTAAGGTATATATTCATTAAGCATTTTACAGATTGTGCATTTTTGACACCTGTATGGTGCCATCGAAATTTTTCCACTGAATATTTGAATTTTACATAAAATCCTAACCATAGTAATTTATGCGGTATACCTATATTTAATAATTTTCAACCTTATTACTTCCCAATGAAATTATATAAAGAATTCTTTTTTTGTCGAAATAATTAAGTTATATGGAGGTCTTCGTTTTCTGTTTTGAAAAAGTAGCGAACTTGATTAATTTACCTGAGAAACGTTGAAATATTAAAAACTCGAACATTTCAACAAGAAATGCTCAATGCTCCACCTGTTCCTAATAGTAACGAACCGCCATGCCATTGCCATGGAACTATTCTGACACACATATCTCATCGATTTCTGTGTAACCAAAATAGTCATTGGATTGGAATTTACGGCTCAATATAGCCCTGTTAATTTGCCCATTAAAACTCTGCTTATTGATACAAATATTTTCGGTTGCATGAGCTTGGAAAATGCTGATAGTGCATATAGAATTCGTTATTTTGCCTTCGCCATTAATATAACCTTAGGACATTGTAGCATCTGCAAAATTTGTATCTACATATATTTTGTTGAGATTTCAATAATTCCTCTTATTTCCTTAAATCTCTCAGAAATTGAAATAAATAAATCACCGAAATATTTTACATAATTTAGTCGCTTTAGATCTATAAAGAATCGGTATGTAAACCCAATCGAGGCGTGGTGTGACCCATAAATAAAACACAGATATCTCGGCCACATGTCAACGGTGTTCCAAACTATCCGGACCCCGTAAAGATTTTTCTGATCTAAATTGGGAGACAAGAGTAGTGTCATCTGCAAAACTGTAAACATGATTATTGGTTTCTGTTAGCAGGTCATTAATATAAAAGATAGAGTTGGCGAAATTATTGCACCCTGAGGCACGCCCGCATTAATGGTGAATGTGTCTGAGATGTGGCCATCAACTGCAACGTGCAGAGATCGGTTCCTAAGGTCTTAAGGAAACTGGCAAGCCAGCTGCAGAGAGAGGCTGGCAGTCCGAAGGACGGCAATTCGTTGAGCAATCCGTCATGCCAGACTCTGTCGAATGACATTGAAGTATTTAACGCAATCGCTCGAGATAGTTTTCAATTGCCCTACTCCATATATGACCGACAAAGGCCAATATATCTCCTGTCGACCTCTCTTTGCGAAACACGTATTGGTTATCGCTAATTATTCTGTTGGGCTCGAGGTACTTGAGTAGTTGTTGATCCATTCCATGTCTTTGGAGATTATTGGAAGCAAGGCAATTGGGCGATAGTTTGAGGGCGTGGTTTCCTTACCTCTTTTGGAACAGGTTTCACACGAGCGACTTTTCAAGAAGATGTGTAAATCCCTTTTTGGTAACACAAGAGAAAAAACTCTGGAAAAATGTTAGTTTCTTGGCGTAGTTCTTTACCACGATGATACGTATTTCGTCCGGTCCTGGTGCCTTGCGTATCTGGTTCTTTGTGGATTTTACGAATATTGCGGTGATGAAACTTAACTTCTACCATGGTAGTGTTGATGTTGGATATGATCAGGAGAGCTTTGCCTTGGGGTACGTTTAAAATAGAGTGCAATGAAAATATTTTAACGGGCATGTTTGCTTTTTCCTTAGCTGTAGTCGCTGTAATGCAGCGTTCGTCTGTCAAAGGTGGGAAAGACCTTTTTTGTAAAGTTATTACTTACTGCCTTTGCTACTGACCAGAAACTTGTGGAGCCACTGGGGCATTGCCAAAGTTTATTCCTGATCCTTTGATTGTGTTTGTCCTTAGTTTCGTCAATCGCACGTTTGCATTCGTTTCTAGCTTCGGCAAAATAAGTGGAATCTTCAGCGGTTCTGATCTTGCTGCCAGTACTTATAAACTTGCTGTCTCCTACCTACAGCTCTTTCGCATCTTCTGTCAAACAAGGGCTTTCCTCTTGACGGTAACTAACATGGAATTTTGGATGTATGCTTCTTTTCCTGAGGCGATTATTTCGCGTAATCTCTTCGCAGCTGGCTGACGGGTCATCATTATCAAAGCAGACGTCGAAACACACGGCATTGAAATCTCCGAGAACGATTGTTTCTGAATTGGGGTATCGACCTGTACTGAATCAAAAGTGGTAGCTAGTGTTGTAAAAAAGCTTTTGGGGATCTATCTCTTGGAAGGCGATAGAGACAGCATATGAACTTCGTAAATCCCTTGGCGGTGAACTTGAGCCACATGACGTCAAGGTTGTTCGGTTCGAGCGTTTCCTCGCGGGGACACGAAAGGTGGCAAAACTAACCTGGGGAATCGAAAGGAGTGTGTCCAAAATAGTCCGGGGCCATCTTGCTACTCTGTGACTCATATAATTTGAAAGGGAATTCAATTCAAGCTGTAATGACGTAAAAATATAATGGGGTTTCTTAACAATTTTCTAAACTTTTTGGGATTTATTTATTCTAATTATAAACTGAACGAAAAAAGCTATATTTTTTAAATTCAAAATGCATTTTATTGAAACATAATAGATAGAGTTTTAGCTTAATTGGACATTCTTAAATATCTAAATATTTCTAAAAGTCTCTTTAAATAAACTCCAGGGGCAAATTTTCGGTTTTCCCAGATACCGCCGGAAGTGATCAGAATTTTGTAAATTTCTTAAACTTCATCCCATTTAGTTGACCTCGTATCTGCTACGGTTACCAAGATCCGTTTATTTTAAAGGCATCATAATTCCAAAATTTAAGGGAATGCACTTTTGGCGCCCTCGTGTAACATACACTCATCTCTGTCGCCTCAAAGTTCTGTTTCTCTTTAAAATATCACGAGAGCTAAGATATCTACTCCTAAAAAATCAGCATTTCTATAAAATTGGCCTAAGTTCAATTCATTTATTTTAAAAACAGCACAAGTCCATGGACTAATACTATTTTTAAAAGAAACGAAGCGAGCCGAGGTACGTCGCCTTAAAACAGAAAAGTAGCAAAATCCAGTTAATTATCCAGAAATCTTAGTAATTTAATTAAATATTACAAACCAAAGCAGTGTCATTGCTCACGGTGCAGAAATCCTCTTCGTTTGGGCCTGTGGGAAGCTTTAAGCATAAAAGACATTCATGCATTCTATGTTTCGATTTGAATACTTGATTAATATTCGTCATAAAATCTACAGCAAAATATGAAAAACGTACTTCATTTAAAATTTGGCTTTCCGCGATCTGGCGTGTGCTCAGTGTAAGTCGTTCCAACAAAAACTTACTTTCCTCGAAATCACCGAAGCAGAGAAAACGAGAATAACAATGGGAAAGAAGATTCATTGAGAAAGGTCGAAACATTTTTTACAATGAAGAAACGGCGCTACAAAGGAAAGGCTAAGGCTAGAAAAATCGATGGCATAAGCTTTGGTTTTATGCAGAATTTACCACTTCTTCACATTCCATCTAATCCAGCTTTTAATCGCGTCAGTTATGGTACAATATCTTTCAATGAGATGCCATAAAGCCTACATTGAGATTTAAAAAACACGTTGACGTCACCCTCGTGACGTCATTATAAATTTTGACACGACAAGATGGCCTCAGACTATCATAGATTTACCCATTTTGATTCCAAAGGTTAGTTTTTTAATTCGTATCCCTATTAAAAAATTGCAAGGATGCTGTCACTTCATTGGATAACATTAACTAACCTTAATACTTATTTAGAGTATAATTTATTCCTTATTGCTATAATATAATATGAAGTCATTAATTTTATCTTCACAGGAGTTCCTTTTAGTAAAATTCCGAAATACGATACATCTTCAAGTAGTGCAATATGCAATATTTGGGAAAATAATCAATTTATATCACCGGTGTTGGGACGCAGCTTTGGTATTTATCTGACGCTGCTACAAGGCAGTAAACAAACATAAATTTATTTAACTAGTGCAGCCTGTGGCAACATTCTAGGTATCAACTGTTTGTATATATACCGTTGTTTGAGTAATACTCCTTTACTCAAACAACGATATATACTATCGCTCGGGAGTAATAATTTACTAATGGAAGTAAATCCCTTTTGTATACGCCATCTGAGAGGCTTTTGGTTTGTCATTACACTTGTTCATCAGATAAATTGTTGTCAGATAGAATAGCCTGCTATTTCTCGAGATGACAAATTGAGAAGTC
>MU188741.1:36943-59264 GCA_016904865.1 Pissodes strobi
TCAACAATTTCATCGTCGAAAAAGTTATAAAACAACTCTACTGAAGGCTTGTTATTTTTAACGGAGAAATACACTGGCCATTGTACCTCATTCAATTTTATGTTGTCGTCAACCCAATCATATCTTCATGATTTTTTGACAAATAAATCAACAATTTCATAGTCGAAAAAGTTATAAAACAACTCTACTGAAGGCTTGTTATTTTTAACGGTGAAATACACTGGCCATTGTACCTCATTCAATTTTATGTTGTCGTCAACCCAATCATATCTTCATGATTTTTTGCAACTTAACTGAATAATGGACAAAGGGATATCGTCTTCATCGTCAAAGTGACCAGCAGTTTCTGCTTCAGCCATGAGTTGAGTGCCTGGTAGATTGTTAACGGACACCACATCTTCATCGCCGGAATCTTCATCTGTAACATCGTCACAGGCATTTGTCGGTGGCATCATAAGTAATATCCACGGGGGTGTTATCACTATCATCATCCTCCTCGAGACTGGCCAATAATTCATGTAGAGTCAGTCCTCTGCAATAAAAACACATTTCATAAAATACCCCTATGTTCCTGTTGTCCTTTTGTAAGGACACCGCCATTTAAAAAGCCAGTAACGGGTCCAATATCATTTTTATTATAATATTATAATTTGGGCAACTAATTAGAAGTGTAAGAAGGTAAATCTTCCATAAATAAAGCGTAAAAATATATTATCACAATTTTAAAACTCACCCAACTATCTAAGATCCACCGGAGCATCCATGTTTTTTGTTTACCAATATTTGCTGCATGCTTACACACTCACAATCAGTTGTAAACTAAACCTGTCGATATTATTGCATTCGATACTCTTCGAATGTGATTTCAATGTGGTGCCATCTGCGTGTCAGTAGTTAGAAGAAACTTAGCTGCGAATTTTTAAATGTTATGCATACGTACTTTTAAAAGGACAATAGGCATATCTGGGTTAATACTATCAATAGGGAAGACGGCTCGCTGTGGGCCAGGAAAATCCGTGGAGGTAGTACGCCGATGCTCGCGATCAAACATCGTGGCGTAGACATGGTGGACGACCCGGGGAAAGCGGAGGCCTTCGCAGACTACTTGGAGAGCGTCTACAGCGAGTCGCCTGATACTCTCCCTGAACAAGTGCAATGCAGCCTCACTGTAAGCACTTTCCGCCAACATAAATATCCCATTCCCCCGTCAGTACTTGATAAATTGAGAGTCACGCCGGCGGAACTACGCAAATCTCTCTGCCGTCTTCCGAGAAATAAAGCTCCCGGCCCGGATAGCATTTCGAACATAATCCTTAAAAACTTACCTAAAAAGACACTCATCCATCTATTGCATATAATTAATGCGGTAATCAGGCTGCAACACTACCCCAAACCCTGAAAAGCAGCGTGCGTTATTCACTTCCCGAAACCGGGAAAAGATCCTACGCTAACATCCTCCTACCGACCGATATCCCTGTTGAATACCCTCGGGAAGGTGGCTGAAAGGCTAATCTTGCCGAGGGTCAACAGGGCTGTCGAGCGACTGAATATCATCCCCCGGGAACAGTTCGGTTTTCGCGGCAGACATGGCACTGTCATGCTTGCCGCGAAAATCGCAACTGATGTCTATGAGGGATTTAATAACAGACAATCTACTGCGATGCTATTACTGGATATCGGGAAGGCGTTCGACAGGGTATGGCACGAGGGGTTGCTTTTTAAACTGTTAGCAAAATACAGCCTACCGCTGCACCTTATATCACTCATCGAATCATACCTTGCCGGACGCACCTTCGTTACCAGAATAGGAAAGCACACGTCTGCAAGCAAGAGCCTGCGAGCAGGGGTGCCACAGGGCACGGTCCTTTCGCCGCTGCTTTTCAGTCTTTTTATAGCAGATTTTCCGTCACATCCTGAAACCCGTACCGCCCTATTCGCCGACGATACGGCGATTTATTCCCAGAATCCCATAGCGGAGGTGGCTAAAGCAGGACCGGCGATCATATGACTGAGCTTATTCCCTACTATGAAAGGTGGAAGATCGCCCTGAATGCGAGTAAGACTGAGCTCATCATTATTACTCGTAAAAAGAAGGATATCGATATTGCACCTCTCATGATACGGAATGCACCAATTACACCGAAAGCCCAGATAAAGTATCTAGGATTAATCCTGGATAATAAGCTAAACTTTAGCAAACATTTCTCTGCAATCATCGCAAAAAATGAGGGCATTAAAAAGGCCTAAACATACTTGTCGCAGGCAAGTCTTACCTTAGCCCAATAAACAAACTGACTCTTTACAAATCGGTAATAAGACCAGCGCTCCTATATGGTGCCCCGGTATGGTGCTCTGTGGCCAGGACTCACCTGCAAAAACTGCAGGTATTGCAGAACAGGTACTTTAGAGCGGCGCGCGGCGTTCTCCCTGACACTGCGTGATCGTGTCAGGATTGAGGATTTGCATGCGTGGGCCAGAGTTGAATACGATGCGGATTACGTCAACGACCTCGCATGCAAATTTTTTGATCACCAGATTAAGGGATCGCCGCTGACGGCCCATATCGCCGACAGGAGATATGCACGGTACTATAGTTTCTTAGACAGCTTTGGTAGGAGGATAGTGGTGCGAAGTAAGGTAGAGGGTGAGAATTCGAAAATGCGAAAGCGCGTGCCAAAGGTGTTTCTCCGAGCTATACATTATATCTACTATCATAATAATTGATTATTGACAAATTAATTTATTAGTAGCCAGTGCAACAATAAATTAAAAATTTTCTTTCAACTTCTTAGTGAGCTTAAAGACACGGCAAATAATACAATATGCTGTGGTGTAGGCCCAGTTATAGTAATTAAATATTTACTTCCAAATTTATCAGTGAGCTAATGGTTTCCAAGTTTGTCAGCAGGAAGAGAAAATGCGAACCATGGAAACGGGGCTATGCAAATTTTAGGCTAAACCAACACACATATTTCATATTACCGCTCATGTAATGGGTTAAAATAAAAAAATGTCGCTGATGAAAATAATGTGTCTTTTCAGGCACATCTGTTTTAGAACCGCAGAAAATAGATTTGTTTAAATTGATTGCCTGTTAACCCATTTTAGCTTCCTCAAGCCCTTTTGTCTCGAAAATATATTCACGTAATAAATGTCTGATACAACTAACGGAAATGAACCTTTCATATTGGCAATAATAATTTATATTCAATATGACGATATGAAAGGGAGCGCAACGTAGGTAAATACATGACTAGCCACAGAATTGATCTGAATTTGTTCATAAACTAGGTATTTGTATTCCAGGTGTTGGAGGGACTTCAATTAAATTACCGTTGAGCCCAAATTTTTGCCAAAACGGGAAGACGCATTATGCTTTAATAGCAGGAACCAATGGAATTGCTCGAGAACAAGAGCGAAGAATGAGCAACAGAACAACTAGATCAACGTCACTGAAGAAAGACGCCCCAAGAACGACGTACTTGTAATACCTATACTAGTTGATATTTGTATAAAATTGTCTGAAATAAGTAAAAGATCTAGATTTAATATATCGGAAAATACATAATTTTTGTCAAACGAACCAGGCAGTTAAATGAGTTAATAATATACGGTGTGTCGATTTGAAAACTTCACACCCTTAATATCTTTCTTGCAGTTAAAAATATGGAAAATCGGAAATACACGTAAATTTTATTTGTAAGGGGGACACTTTAAATGAATGTTCTTTTTAGCTTTCTTGTTTCAACCCCCTAGGAGCGGCAGATGTCACCCTTAGAACCTTAAGTGAAAATGGGGGTCAAGTGACACATCGTTTTAGAGGGCGTTCAATTCTCTTTTCAGTGGTATCCTACTTTGTTGTTTTTGTCCAGAGGTTTCCTAATAATCGCATTTCAAAGTTACAGAAACAATTAAATGCATTGAGATTTTGGTTTTCAAGTTAGTGTTTACACAAAAATTATTGCATTGGGTCTCCTTGTAGTAAACATGATTAGAAGAGTAGGTTACACCGTTAAAATCGTTGAATAACAGGAAGAAAATCTAGTTTAAACAATTGATTTCTTATTTATTGATTATTTTACTTCGACAAAAATAACTTTTTATTTGCGGAAGAGAATTTTCTACAATAAAACACATGGGATCTACTTACGCACATAAGTTGTTCAAAATGTTGTAACAATAATAAAGTCTGTTTTCGAACTCCTCCCTAACATTTCGGAAAACTTTACCGGGAATTGACCGGCATTCTGCGTCTTTTAAGATCATCAATATCAGCAGGTTGTGTTTTATAAACAATTGATTTAAGATGTTTCCAAAGAAAGAAGTCTAAGGGTGTTAAATTCGGTGATCTTGGATTGGTCCAGCACCGACCTGCTTGAATGTTAACAAATCCTCCTGTAAAACTGAATTACCCTCTGCATCAACTTGAGATTCTAGCTCATGGGTGATAAGAGGATCAATAGTCTCTTCAAGCATATTAAGGTACAGATAACCTGTCAAGTTTCTTTCAATAAATAAAGGAACAATAATGGCATTTCCAAGAATACCAGCCCAAACATTACCTTTTTAAGAATATTGTGTATGTTCTTCTCGAAAAATATACGGGTTTTCGTCACTCCAATATTGGCAATTTTCTTTCTTAACATTTTCATTTAGAAAAAATTAACATTCATCGCTGAAACATATATTCGGCAGAATATTAGGGATGGGGTTTACTTGACGACCTTTTTCCTCCACCTAGGCAGTTGCATCATTCCACTTGTTCTGTACCCAAATATAACCCTCCCTATTAGCAAACGAGGTCCATTGGACGTCCCGTTAAAGTCCATGATTAGTCCATTGGTCCATGGACCTAAAACAAACGTCCTTTGTACGAGATAGAGAGAGAGAGAGGGAGAGAGAGAGGAGAGAGAGAAAGTATTGTTTTTCTCTTAAAACACTTAAAATTCTAAAGTCGCGGAAATCTTTAATGCTGTAATTGGGGTCTGAGTTTTATAACCGCCGCGCACCGCCCTTTTCAAATTAGGATTATTAAAATTGGTTATTTCGGTTAACTTGATTTTTACCAATCTCAGGTCCTCGACTCGCTGAATATTCTTAATAGAAATCCCCCTGACCATTTATTGGATTATATTCCAATAGTAAGTTATATTATTTTAGTAAGGCATAGGTACTGCTTTTGTTGCACATTTACCTAAATTTTCCTTAAGCAAATTAGTTTTTCTTATTGAAACTTGAATTTCGATTCGATTTTTAAAGCAAAATTGTTATTTGATTTGAATGTTCTCTCTTGGCAAACTAGTTCAAACTGGAGTTATTTTTGAATCAATTTATGAGAATTATGAAATCATTTGTTAAAACAATTTGACCATAATTATTTACTAACTCGTGTTCATCACATCTCTAATGTTGTATGTGGCACAGCGAATATTTTAGGTGCTTTTAGAGCTTCCATTTTATTTCCCCTAACGGCTATAATAATAGCTCTTTCTATATCACCACGTTTCCAATACTTCATTGTATCTTTTCTAGTACACTTTAGTTTATGTCTGAGCATTTAGAAAAAAAACGATTTAATTTTTTTTAATTCTAATGCACCAAAATGTAGCTAAATGTGAGCCAGAAAGTTGGTTGTAGCCTATGTATACGGCGAACGTAAAAGAAACTAAAATAGCTGGAAGTCATTTTCTCCACATTTTAATACACTAAACAAACACTGACCACAAATGCCACTAATAATCATGTCTTTTAAATCTGCTCTCTATTCATCAGCTTTCTGGCAACCAACCCGTGAAAAGCCCTGAAAGTCAACTAGTACCTTCTTGGTTCGACTCCTCTAATAATGCGTGTTATAAACTAATGTTATAAGAAGAAGCTAAATTAACACGTTTTGGATTAATTTCGGCTATTTTGAGGAACCAAATTAAAGCGCACTCCTCCAAAGTAATCAAAAGTAACCCACCCTAACCGTTAATTAAACTAAAGCGTGCTTCAGTTCAGCTCCTCCACGCTAACAACCAGTCAAATTTCTTTACTTATTAGAATAGGCATTTCAGTGCTGGCGCTATTTTTTATTAAGCTCACTTTCATTGTCCGCTATTTAAATACAACGCTTAAACAATTACGTTATTTTTATTTCACGGCATTTAATTACTGGCGCTTATTTGATACGGTGCTCTTTATTACGCGCGCTTTATTATACCCGAAAAGTGTTTTAGCATGTATATACATCTCAGTATAATATTGTATAGTCACATATACAGGGTGTTTAAAGAAAACGTAAATTTCAGCACAAAGCAGTTTAGTTTGGTAGATAGGGTGCCAAAAATAGTTTTTGGCCCTGTTATTTTTATGTGTGTGTAAATATATAATATATAAATTTAATATAATGACTTATCTTCAGTATAACTGATCAGTGGCATACAAACAGACCTATATTTACGCGGTTACGAATGGTTGTACTTTCCTGCATAAAATTAGCCTGCAAATCGGTACCACAAAATCACAAGATGAAGTTGAAAATTTTTGATCATATCTTAAATTTCAACGCCTTACTGGTAAATTACAAAACCTTAAATGTCGTCAAAAACATTTCAATTTTTCAAATTTCTCTGATGTTAATAAAAAACCTTTTAAAAAATCAGAAGACTTTCATAATTCTACTACTTTATGTCAACCTAATGATAAATCTATATCTGACTTGAGTTTTGACAACTCAATTTTTATTTCAGAATTTCTCGACAACTCAGCTACCAACAACATTGACACTCCTAATTTTCAATTTCACCCTAGGTTTTTAAACCTCAGTAACTCCACTTTCACCGAAAAAGAGACAGATCTCTTAAATTATAGTCTCATATACAACTTGAACATGTCACCTCGTAAGTCAGATTTAGAAGTGTTGGCGGTGGAGTGCGAGAACATTCTTTCTACTATTTCCCTACCTACTTTAAAAGAGGCACTTAGATCTCAATCTGCTGCATGCATTAACCATTTCCATACGTTTAGTACTCACCGTCCTCGACCGTGCAATGACAACGATTTTAAAACTTTAAAGAACTTGAAGACAAAAATAAACACCGATAACCTAACTTTCACAAAGGAGGACAATGGCAACTGCTTGGTGATCTTGGACAGTCCACAATACGTCAATAAAGTGGAAACCTTTTTATCTTCAGAGGTATTTTCTATTATCAATTACAATCCAACGGATAAATTTGTTATTAAACTTAAGAACACTCTTAAATCAACGAAAGACACCACAGATTTTTTTTAACACTAACAAATTCAAATTAATTCCCATTAATCCTTCTACTCCTCTACTTTATGGTCTGCCCAAGATCCACAAACAGGATATACCTGTTCGCCCTGTAGTTTCTTACTGTAGCTCTCATTGTGACAAATTGAGTTCTTGGCTTAATCAGACTTTAATCTCTCTCACCAAATTTAAAAGTACCTTTTCAATTAAAAACTCTTCACAATTGGCACAAGAATTAACTCATTTAGTAATACCACCTTCAAGTTTTTTGGTATCTTTTGATGTCTCAAACCTTTTCCCGAGCATCCCTCCTGACGAATGCGTTTTGCTAGTCAAAGATTTATTATCTGCTAGTACTGATTTAGAGAATGTTCATATCAACAATTTATGTTCTCTGGTTGACCTGGTTTTACAACAAAATTTCTTTCAGTTCAACAATAAATTTTATAGACAAAACAATGGTGTAGCAATGGGCTCTAGTCTCTCACCTCTTTTAGCTGAAATTTTCATGTCTAGCCTTGAAAATAAAATTATAAACAACCATCTTTTCAAACACATTTGATCTGATGAGGAATCAGGAGATACGTGGATGGTATTTTATGTATTTTTCAAGGTGGTTTAGACAAATTAAACAATTTTATTTCTTTTTTGAATTCTCTACATCCTTCTATAAACTTCACTTGTGAGACTGAAGTGGATCTCTCTCTATCCTTTCTTGACCTTAACCTCTCTCGTGTCAACAATTCAATTAAGTTCTCAATTTACCGTAAACCAACTTCTACTGATAGCACTATACCCTATTTTTCTAATCACCCTCATAACCATAAGTTTGCGGCATTCCATTCTTACTTTTCGAGACTTTTCTCTATCCCTTTGGACAAGGCTGCGTTTGACAAGGAACTACATACCATTAGACATATCGCAATTAACAATAATTTCCCTCTTAAACTTATTAACAAAATTTATTTTAAACACTTGAACAAGTCTTTAAATAAGAATTTAATTTTTAAAGAACAGAACAATTCCAAATATTTCTCTTTACCTTTTTGGGGCCCTATTTCATATAAATTAAAAAATATTTTTTCTGCTCATAATTTTAACATCAGTTTCAAAACTAAACATTCTTTAAAATCCTACGTAGTTAATTCAAAAGATCGTATTCCCCCAGAACATAAATCAGGAGTTTATCAAGTCAATTGCTCGACCGAGGACTGTGGTGCTTTTTACATCGGCCAAACTGGCAGGAAATTTACCACCCGAATTAATGAACATTGCAAGGAAATTGAGAGGGCCAGGAACCTTAATCGTTGCCCATCTAGCATAAAATCCAATTTTTCAAGACACATCGATGTTAACAACCACAATTTTGATCCCACCTTAGATACTAAATTTTTACATTTCTGTCATAAAGGTAACAAATTGGATCTTTTAGAAATTCTTGAAATTAATAAAGCTACAAACTCAAACAACCCTAGATACGTAAATGACTTCAACATTCTTCAACTCACTTTTTTAACTTTTTAAACCATTCTAGAACACGGATCTTGGTTCCTGATTCTCTCAACATACCTGCCCTCTTTAAAGCATTGTTCTGTTCTTTAAACATTGTTCTACTTTACTATTAATAACTAATGTTCCTTTTGTGTTCCCGGATCCGAAGACCATTCTTCATAAATTGGCGAATAGCTTCGAGCCCTAATTCCCACCCATGATTCCAACACACCAACCATTGATTGACTCGGGGAAGAGAAGAGGAAGGTTGCTTTGAACTTCATTTGTCATTCTTGCCTTTTTTGACATTCTGTCATCTGTCAACCTAACCTTAAATTTTCACTCGTGGCCATCAACGTGACAAGTCTGGTTTCATTGAGAAAAAAGAATTCTTCTAAATCGATAAAATGTTCTCCAAAAGGAAGAAAAATTAATAATTAAAGCCCTATGTGGCACAATATCTATTTAATTTAAGTTTGGGTCTTAACTGTATTTAGGTAAGACAATGGTATGACCAATTTTTAACAATCAATCTAACTAATCTCTCTTTTTCAGCGAATTTTCCTCTTTTCTTCCTCCTAAATTTAATTCTAGATGATAAGATGATACTTTCCTCCTAAGGGTTGAATTTTTCCCCTTCTTACTGTGGTCTTCGGACCCGAGCTCTGGTGAGTAGGTTTTCATTTGTGGCCGTTGGTTTCAATTTTACTTTTGTGTTGTATTGTATTATTCGAACTTGAACACTTGAATAAGGGTAGATTCTTTTAGCTCTCCTGATGATGAACATTTATATGTTCGAAACATGTCGGGCTACCTGAGCTACATTGCTCAATAAATTAAGTGGAGAAAGACTACAAGACTTTTATTTCACTTCTACATTTTGACTCCACTGTGAGATTATGGACTACTTCTTCAACTTAATACATAATTCAGTTTGTATAATAAGAGTAAGCATGACTAGGACCTTAAATTTATGGCCCCGTACCAGGGCCGTATATCTGCAATAGGGTGGATCAGGGCGTAGCCGCCGCCCTGACAAACAATTTTTTTGCCCTGGCAGAAAATTTATACGGAATTAAACTCACGAATTGGCAACAGTGCAATGGGAGGAAAATAAACCGGTGCCGGTGATTCCCCGAAGTATCGCGTTGATTTAGTTTTTTTGCCGTCAGGTTTGGAGATTATTTTTTATACGAACTTATTGTTAATTGTGCGTTCGTCAGGCGTTTGTGTTGGCGGTAGTCTATTTAAAATCCATACCATATCCATTGGACAATGATTCTCCTACTGGTAACAATCTTATCCACCATTATTACTGACGCTAGTGTTGTTTTAGATGAAGTACCTATACGTATATAATAATGTTGTCACAAGACCTATAGATATGTCCCTATACATGTCGCCCTGACAACAACCAGTAATGCCCTGGTACCAACGATGGCTCGGCCACGGCACATATAACAACCACCAATATCACATCTTCTTTTTTCGCATCTGCGCAAGTCCGCGCGCAAGATATTCCTTGGTAGGAAATCCGTCAAACTGCCTCCAGCGGCGTCGTGTTTTTACGACTGGTTTATTTTATTGCTATTGGAGCTAAATCGAAACCATAGACGGGTATTTGTCAAATAGTTGACATTGTGAGAGACGAACGTTGTTTATGACATTGTGTAATGCAAAAAGCCATGGTATTTAAGCAATAAGAACTTGTACAATCCAGAGATATTCTTCCAAGAAGAATTTCATTAGATTTCCTGCTCATACAATAAGGTATACATAGGTATGTTTCATAACCCATTGATATTTGAAATTTTATATTACGGCCCTGTTAAAGGAAGATCATACTTATATATATTTCAAATCCAGCCCTGACTTTTCCTACCCAACTGACATTAGCAGGGTCAAATTTAATTTTTCGCCTGACAGATCGAGTAATATTGCTGGTTGTTATATGTGCCGTGGCTCGGTTACGGCCCTGCCCCGTACCCGAGCAATAGGGGCATATGTGATTTCATTCGAATTTTACTATTAATTGTCAATTAATAAAATTAACGACTAAGTTCAGGAATATCTATATTAGGTGTTGCGTACCTCAATCTTGTTCATGCTTTCATGCTGCTAGACCCAGTTATTTTGACTAAAACCAAATTCCTCTATTGTATCAATACGAAATTCTAAACTCAGAAATCCTTCATCGCCGTGGAAAAAAGTGTAATTAAATAGAAGTCAATAATTGTTCGCTGGCTCATTCATTGGTTAGTTAAGTAATTAATTTTGACAAATTGATTATCTATAAATAATAAAACTGTTAATGTAATTTGTGATAAATACTAGTCTATAATGTTAGGGAACCATAAGACTTTGTATGCTGTTACAATAATATGTAATTATATATTATATATAATAAGATCGTCGAATTAAATATATGTTATATGTTTTGGGTACAATATGGTTTTATTTTAATTCAAAAAACTCTTAACACCATTTCACCAATTCGTGTGATTGATTCCGCAAAAAATTTTATTATACACGAAAGTTGATGCATAAAAGAAAACTGTAATATTTCAACATTTCCAATAATTTGTTTTTAATTTGTACTTATGGTCAAATTTTAGGTGAAATGGCAGGGCGGACAGAATAAATAAAACAAACACTAGCTGCGAGGTAGCCAGAATAACAAACAAAAAATCCACAATTATTTATATTTTTTGCAGTCTCGACTCTTTGATAGTCAAACGTGTTAGTCCCAAAATGAAGTTCACTTCACACAATATTCAGAGTATTGATGGTTATATGGATGGGATCTCACGGAATGAAACGGCAGCATTATGCCAATTAAAATGAACACATTATATAATAAGTGATGTAAAACATAAAACAGCTCGTTTTTGTATTATTTGGAAATAAGCAGTAATTACGAAATTGCGCCTCGCTGTAATCGACTTCAAATCTACTTGCTGATTTAACGCAAAAAATACCTATTGAAGAAATTCTCCATTCTGATACCGTTTTAATTTTTAATAAAGTTTGGGTAAACAAATCTTAAGCAAAACAAGCCTTAAGTCTTAAAAAGCCATGAAAATTCTATAATAAAAAAAGCCTGTTAGAATTCGTTAAATAGATTAATTTGTTACGTATTATGTATTATTTATCATAAACCAATAATATAATTAATACACTTTTTTTTGCAATTCGCATAAGCACCAAAAACACAGCTCGTTTAAATATCAACACAACGTTCATGTCCGATTTATTTACATTTAATTAAATTATAAAAGACATTCAACTAATACCGGAAGCAATATCTGCAATATGCAATGTCTCTTGATAGTTAATTGAAAATCATTTATATAAATAGTAAAAAAAAAATAGAAAATAATTTTTGGAAATACATATAACATTTGGAAAAAACTGCTACTTGCGCACTCTTACGGGATCAGTCGGATAAGAGTACTCACATAGTAGGGGCAAGTGTACAGGGTGGCCCATTTAATAGGGGCCTATACCTTATCTCGAAAACTAGGAGGATTGGAAAAAAAATAAATGCAAAAGTTATTTTTTAGTAAAATAACCTTTATTTTTTTTTGTATTGTTTTAATCGTCACTTTTTTATATACAGGATGGTCAAAGAAAGTTACACTTTTTTAAATGAAATACCCTACATTTTATTACATTTTTGGATTCTACTTAAAATTCTAAGCATATTTGATGTATGATGTTATACCTCTAAAGTTAGTAGTTTCACAGATTATATAAACAGTTGAAAAGCGGTACTTTGACTACTTTTCACCTTGGTAGCAAGAAGACCATTAGAGATGGAGTAAAATTAATTTCACATTCCTATCTTAATTTTTCAAGAGCTATCTGACGGTACTAATTGGCAGGTGATACCATGGGTACCACATCTGGTACTTCGGTGGGTACCATAGATCAGTTAGCAACATCAAATAGCTCATGGAAAGTTAAGATAGGAATGTAGAATTAATTTTACTCCATCTTTAATGGTCTTCCTGCTACCAAGGTGAAAAGTAGCCAAAGTACCGATTTTCAAATGTTTATATCTGCGAAACTGCTAACTCTAGGTATAACATCATACATCAAATATGCTTAGAATTTAAAGTAGAATCTAAAAATGTAATAAAATATAGGGTGTTTCATTTTAAAAAGTGTAACTTTCTTTGACGATCCTGTATATAAAAAAGTGACGATTCAAACAATACAAAAAAAATAAAGATCATTTTACTAGGAATAACTTTTGTATTTAAATTGTTTTCCAATCCCCGTAGTTTTCGAAATAAGGTAGGCTCCTCTTAAACGGGTCACCCTGCACGCAGTAGCTTTTATTAGGAATTAGGAACATACGTCGCATAAAAACTCTCCAACATTTTCATAACTTGAGCCATGTTCATGCCCCCACATGCCGCATGTTGAGCACCTAACCCAGTCGTTGCCATTTTCACTCTCAAGGCAACTGAGACAAAGAACTTGGCCACCTTGTTTATTTTGGCATTTCTGCTTGCCAAAAGCTTGCCTTTTGGTTTCCTTCCCATTTGTCAACTGATTCTGCTTTTTAAGGAGTTAATTTTTAAATGGAGAATCGGTCAACAATTCTTATTTTTGAGAAGGTCTTATTCTCTTCTGATCATTATTTCTATCGGCTTTCGGAAAAGGACGTATAGCAGAAGGAGAAACAAAATGTTTCCTCAAGCTAGGATTAGCGCCCTTCTTCGGATTATCAGCGACTGGTAATAGCATCTTACAACCCTTATTAGATGTTGGTGGGTCAAGGTTTTCAGTAGTGTTTGTGGGAGTTGATAATCCTAAAGGAGTAACTTCAGCGTGTTTCAATGGAGTTCTCACAGAAGTTCCAGGTTCGCTAGTAGTTGTCACAAAAGTGCCAGAAGGTCCAGGTATAGCAGAAGCTTTCACAGAAACTCTAGTTGGTTCGGAAGAAGTTGTCACAGAAGTTCCAGCTTCAGAAGTGGTTCTCAAGGAAGTTACGCTACATGTAGGAACTGTAGCAGACTCTGAAATAATTCGTTAAAGAATGGCACTCAACGGTTCATCGTCGCTATCGCTATTTGGCGTACATCATTTTGCGGTGGTGTTAGAGAAATATCAGTAACATCGGAAGGGCGAAAGTCTCCTTCTGAGAAAATATCAGGGTTAAACGGAAAAATTCCTGTTTTTCTAAACCCATTTTCGCCAATTTTCATAGTTGCTACCCTCGAATACGCATTGTTAAATATTTGGACAAACTGCTTCTGAGTTAATGGTTTTCCTGGATTATTAACCATCCAATTGTCAGTTTCAGCCTTAGATTAGAGAGAGTATATACTCTAAGGTTTCAGTCGAAAACGAAGTTTTAAGGTGGTTCGAAAAAAACCCTATCGAGGGATTGAAACATATGGTTCGCGTGGGGGTATAGAGAAAGCATTGTAATATTATGTTGCCTATAAAATAAAACTGCTTGTAAAGAACGATGTGATACATGATTACCTAATATCAGTAGTAGATATAGGGTCCTCAGCAGGGGATTTAACAACATTTTTGAAATGTTTCAGCCAGCTTCTTCTTCTTCTTCTTTAACAGCCGTAACTGTCCACTCCTGAACGTAGGCCTCCCCTCTTCTCTCCCACTCTTCTCTGTTTTGGGCCACCTGTTGCCATTTTTTACCCACTTTGATGTCGTCGATCCATCTTCGTTGTGGTCTACCGATGCTCCTCCTGTTTGCTCTTGGTCTCCATTGTACAACTTGTTTTGTCCATCGCGTTCCATCTTGTCTGGCGACGTGGCCTACCCAGTTCCATTTCGCTTTAGCGATAGTCTTTATGACGTTTTCAGTTCGGGTTCGTCGTCTGATTTCCTTGTTTCTGATTTGGTCGCGCAGACAGACGCTTAATAATATGCGTTCAATCGCTCGTTGAGTCGTTCTGAGCCTGTTTACAGATTTAATGGTCATTGACATTGTTTCCATTCCGTAGGCCATCACCGGGAGGATACAGGTATTGAAAACTTTTGTCTTTAAGTTTGTGGGAATTTTGGGGTTCTTTAGGATATAGCTTAGTTTTCCGGTAGCCGCCCACGTCATTCGAATTCGTCTACCTATTTCTGCGGTCTGGTTTTCTCTGCCCAATTTTATAGTGTGTCCTAAATAGATATATTCGTCCACCTTCTCAAGGATGTCGTCGCCTACCCTGAATATGGTATCCTCCGAAGTCATGATCTTGGTTTTCGTGATATTCATTGTAAGGCCTTTTTCTTCTGATGTTGTCTTCAGTTCGACTAACATCTGTTGGAGTTCTTCCGTGTCATTGTTGATTAAGACAATGTCGTCCGCGTATCGGAGATGATTATGATACCGGCCGTCGATGTTGATGCCTTTTGTTTCCCAGTTCAGATCCATGAAGATATCTTCCATAGCGAGGGTAAATAGTTTGGGTGAGATTGTGTCACCTTGTCGCACTCCTCTTTTCATAGGTATTTTATCTGTCATGAGATCTTCTGCAATTTTGACCTGGATGGTAGCATTGTCGTAAATATATTTTAAAAGGTCTCGGTATCTGCTGTCTATTCTGGCTTGATTCATTGCATTAAAGATGGCCCACAGTTCGATAGAGTCGAAGGCTTTGTTGTAGTCTACGAAGGCTAGGTGGAGTGGTTCGTTATATTCGTTGCATTTCTCTATTAGTGTCCTTACGGGTTGAATGTGTTCTACAGTACTGTATCCTTTGCAAAATCCAGCTTGCTCGGGAGGTTGGTAGTCGTCAAATTTATTTATTAGTGGATTAGTGACGATTTTGGTTAATATTTATAAGGATGTGGTAATAAACTTATAGTTCGATAGTTGTCGATTTTGAGTTTGTATCCTTTTTTGTATAATAGGACAACAACGGAGTCTTCCCAAGTTTCGGGCACTTTGGCTTCGGAGAGACATTTATTTAGTAATATTTTTATTGAATCTAGTGTGGCTACACCTAGTTTTATCATCTCTGTAGTGATTCCGTCCGCACCGGGGGCCCGTCCGTTCTTGAGTTGGAATAGGGCGTGTTCTATTTCATACGTGGTGATATCCGGAATTTCTTCTGACCCGACGTTCATTATGCTGATGTTATCATAATGTCTGTTTTGTGGTTGTGGATTGTTTGAGGAGTATAGTTTGCCGTAAAAATCATAGACGATTTTAGTAATCTCAGTCTTCTCTTCTTCGTAAGTAAGGGGCAAAACAAAAATACGAATATAGTATAATATATATGTATATATATTTGAAAATATTTATAATAGCTTGTCAGATTTCATACTATCTACATTTAATATAATTTCAGTACCAGTTCTCTCGCAATACCTTACCAGCAAATAAAAGCTGCCAATATCCACTTCTGGTGAAAATTGGCAAATAATGCAGATAGCATTATGATGGTGTCCTTATAATCTTCATTCATCTACATAAGGATAAGAATATCGCGCACAAATTTTACCAACGACATTCGCTAAAATTTGCCAAAAAAATGGTTGGATTTAACATATTGTAAATTATTAGCCCACTTTCAATTGTTTTAGGGTGTCTAATTTAAAAAAGGGAGTTATCTGGGAATAAATGCAAGTCAATATTATTATGTACAGAGTTGTATATACACAACACATAAACAACATATCAGTTTTCTTAACCATCCATTGTCCCATTTGCTGACATAGAAGAAAAATAAATTATTACATTTTAGACAAAGAATTTATGAAGTCATCCATAAACTGATTTGGTCCATGCCTTTTTAATTCCTCTCTAGCTTCTGCTTCTAAATCTTTCAGTGTTTGTCTAGTGTATTCAAAACTTCCGTATTTCTCCAACAAGGATACACAGTATTTTTTCACTTCAGTATCCTTGGTGCGTTGCTTAAGAATATCTATTAAAGTGTTAAGGAACAACTGGCACAAAACAATATTAATAATAAAATCACTTTAACCAGTAAATAACTTAAATTATTTCATCAATTCCACCAGATTAACATGTTGTGAACCAAATCTAACCTCAAATCCCTATGAAATCGGAATTAGCCTTCTGAACCAAATGATTAAAGACAAGGAAACTATAATTATTCAAGACAAACTGAGCATAATACGTCTTCCAGAAGAGAAACTCAACAATCTAGAAGAAAAACTTATCCAGGAAAAAAAAAAGTAAACAAAAACGAACGTGTTGGAAAAATTAGTAAGAAATCAAATGAAAAGATCGCCCAACGAGACGATATCTTATCGAAACACCAATCTGCACCGATATCTGAGGCAACGCCAGGTAATACTAGCGAAACCAAGAGAATACAAACCAAACAGTTAGAAATCATGACGACACTCATAAACCTTGATCACAATGAACCAATTTCACAGATCTCAAACATGCCGGTACAGACAAATACTACAGACGAAGATGCGGAATCAAAAAATGAACAACCATTTATACAAGTAAAAAAAGGGAGAAGTAGACGTTATGTGAAAAACATCGCCACTTTAGACGTATCATCCCAAGAAGAAAACCCACCATTTAGAGGTGCTGAAAGTAAACTATGGTTATATCTGTATCGAATTCAACGACATGCAACAGCTCTGAAGGTTAAAGAACGTATTTTTAAAAGACCTGGTTTCGAGGGACTTGAAATTAATATTACCGAACTACCAACCGATCCAACAAAAAATAAATGCTTCCAAGTTATGGCCCCCTTCCAGAAAAAGGATGAAATGTATTGTGCCCAGTTTTGGCCCAAGGGAGTGGGTGTAAAAAGGTTTGATTTTTAAAAGGCAGAAAAGTTATGGTCAAAATTTTTAGATAGGAAACATAACAGTAAGTCACTGTTTGCGAGGGAAGCAGGCCTGCGGACATGTTTTTGAATGTCAGAAGTCTCCAGCATACGATTGATGAGTTGGAGATGCTGATTGAAGATGGTGGCTATAACTTTATCTGCCTATGTGAACACTGGCTTGACCAACAATCAGTAGAAAGTTGTAATTTTGAGAACTATATCATAGCCAACCATTTCTCTCGTAAAGAGTATAATGAGGGAGGTGTGATCATCTATGTAAAAAGCAGTTTAGGCTTCAGAAAACTTGAATTTTTTGAGAGTGTTTCGTGTGAGAAAGACTTTGAAATTGTAGCTGTCGAAGTTAAAGGTGTAAATATTGTAATTGTTTGTATTTATAGGTCCCCCAACAGTCCTTTACAAGTATTTTTTGAGAGTCTAAATACAACTCTAGATATTCTAAATAAGCAAAAAAGAAATTTTCTTATATACGGCGACTTTAACATTGATTTGTTGGAGAATACCCCTCAGGTACAAGAGTTTACAAATTTAGTTACATCGTATGGTTCTGCTTTCTTGATGGGTGATGCTACTAGACTTTCAAAGTCATGTAAAAATAGCTGTTGATAACTGCATTACAAACGTTCAAGGTAAGTGCGATGCTTTCTTGCTGGATTGTAGCATATGGCAATCGTTAATACATATTACCCTCCTGATACTCCTTCTAAATCTACCAGTACTTAGATTGTTGAATATAGACCTTTTTGTGACTTAAATGTTAAAAAATGTATCTCTATGTTAAATGAAATAAACTTGGAAAAACTGGAAGACTGTCACAATGTGAATGATATGTTTAGCAGCTTTCTTGATATATTTTTTGGATGTATATATGATCAATGCTTTCCAAAAAAACAAAAACAGTTCATAAATCAAACAAATCGAAAAAATGGTTTAACTCAGAACTTAGAAGGTGTAGAGATAATCTTAATTTTTTAATTAGTTATGACAAATGTCACAGTAATGTTAACTTAAAAAATTAAATAAAATTAGCCAAAAAAAAAACTATAAAAGTAAGATTATCACTGAAAAGAAAAAATATTATACTAACAAAATAGCCGGGTCAGTCAACAAACCAAAAGCAATATGGCAGATAATTAGGGAACCCTTGCCTAAAAAACTTGCCCTCAGAATACTATCACAGAAGAAGAATTTAATAATTATTTTACTAACATTTCTAAAAATATCCTACAAAGTTTAAATAAAATCAAGAATAACCCAGTAGATATTACTTCTTCCCATATACAGTTTAAAAAAAAAACCTCTTTCACATGCCTGTGGACCCTGCAGAGGTGGGACATATTATAGCTGATCTATCTGATAGCACCGCACTTGATATCTATGGTTTAAGCAATAAAATTTTACAAAAGTTAAGAGTAGGCCTAACGGTGCCAATGACAAAAATTATCAACACTTGGTTTGAGACCGGTGAGTTTCCGGAAAGGCTAAAGTTTGGCAAGGTAATACTATTTAAAAAAGGATGATTTAAGTCAGGTTAGTAATTATCGACCTATTACTATCACTCCAATTCTCTTAAAACCTATAGAAGCTGCACTTAATAGGAGAATATCAAAGTTTTTGAATGCAAATAACTTATTGTCAAGATCACAGTTTGGTTTTAGGAGGGAGTTATAAACCGTTCATGCCATGGATGAGTTAGTGCGGCACAGGTTGGTGCCTCGAAGGCCTTTGACTGTGTGTCGCACTCAGTTCTGTTAGATAAACTTCCTCATTACGGAATTAGGGGTAGGGTAGCTGATTTGTTTTCTTCATACTTATTAGATCGAGAACAGGTGGTGGAGCATGGAGGTGTGAGGTCGCCGGCCTTGGATGTTACGGCAGGTATGCCTCAGGGCTCAACTCTGGGACCACTTTTATTCACACTATATATCTATGAACTTCCCAAGCATATATGTGTCCTGTACGTGCCATCCAGTATGCCGATGACACTACCCTCTGCACAAACCATTCTGACTTTGCCTATTTAGAACAACAAGCAAAAGCTGCAGTAACTAAGGTCGAAGACTTTTTTGCGGCTATTGAACTGAGTCTTAATATAGATAAGACTAATTTACTTATGTTCACTTTGAGAGAGCTGGAGGATAGTCAGAAATCCTTCCCTTTCTTGGGAGTCACTCTTGACTCGAAATTGAACTGAAGGACCACATATCTATTTTGTCTCCAAAGCTTTCCAGTACTCTGTACTTACTGCGTAGAATTTCAGAGTATGTTCCTTTTTATGTTTCTAGAGCTGCCTATATGGGACTGTTTCAGTCTAAGATCTCTTATGGACTACTTTTATGTGGTCAAGCTACAGATTGGGTAAAGATATTCACAATGCAAAAGACAGCCATACGTATTGTGGGTAAAATAAAGCGAACAGATAGTAATAGGCCATTGTTCAGAGAATTTAACATCTTACCTCTAGCTGCTCTCTATGTATATCAGTGTCTGGTATACATAAAATCTAAACAAGCTTCCCTATCCACTCTAAATTCTCGACACGAATACCATACAAGAAATGGGGATCCTCAGCACCGGCTAACCCTCACGCATAAAAGCTACATTACTCTGTCTTTGAAACTTTTTAACCATCTGTCACCGCATCTTAGAAATTTGCCACTAAACAAATTCAAAATTAAAATTAAGGGACTGTTGTTGAACCTGTCTCCTTACAGTGTTGAAGAGTTTTTAAATTGTTAAGAATCTGTTTTCCAATTAGTAGTTTCTATGTATTTTTAGATGTAGTGACGTTTTGTTTTTTATGTAATTTTTAACTATTTTAAGTGAACATATTGTGTTTAAAGGTTTTTTATAAATGTTGTTAATACTTGAGGCTTTATTACCTTGTTAAGTTGCCATCAAGCTGATATATTTTGTAAACTCTGACGATGCTAAATCATTCCTAATGATAGATAAGCAAATAAAGAATATTGTATTGTATTGTAAATTATAAGCTACCAAATGTAATCGGGCGAAGTTTAACCGAAAATGAATGCATGATGTGACCAAACAGTTGCTTTCTACTTATCTGTATAAATTGATCACTAATTCAAAATTTAAATACATTTTGCGTGAAACTTATCATTCACTGGCAGGTTTAAATGGAGTTTTAAATCTGCTAGATAGAAATATATTTTTTACATCAACTCAGTTAAGGAAAGCCCAGTAATTCAAGGAATTTCATTGTTCAATTGTTAAATTATTTAAATATAAATATAAGTACACTTATACCATCGTGTCAACAAATAGCAACACCGAGGAAAAGTCGAGGACTTCAATTTGGTAAAATTGCTATGCGCTTATACCACCATATAGCTCATAACAGAGAACATCAAACTCACAGGCCAACGTTTAGTATACTTGGCATATTAAAAAAGGATACGGATTATTTGCTTATCGTGGGGACGGGTGTGTATCGCATGAATAATAGGAAAGCTGAACTTCCCTTCTGTGAGATCTTCGCAATAGCTTTTATGGAGCATATACTGAAATTTCAAATAGTTAATACAACTTACAACATGTAACGCAAGTATATAAAACTCATATTAAAACAAATCAAAATATGTCTTTATGCCAGAACGACTAAGTAAATATTTATCGACAAACTCAAACTTAAATAAGGGATATTAACCAAGTCCAGGACTTTAGAAGATTTCTTCTATAAAACAGGGAAAAAGCTTTATTTGCAAATTCTTAGTTGTTGAGATAGAGTATTTTCAAGTTTTAGCCATTTATGGTAAAAAACTTAAAAAATTCATCCCGTGAAGTTCCCACTTCAAGTAGCAGTACTAGTAGTCGAGACGAGGTTCGAAGAGCCCTTACAGCCTACCCCAGATCTCCTCTCAACTACCAACCCCACCTCGTTTCCAGTCCACTCTCTCTCCATGGCAAGCATACCGTCCTACAATATTGCCGACCCAAAGAAAGCGTGTCACGTTCTTGCGAAGTCAGCGCGCGCATCTATTCAAGTAATGGAAAGGGTTTTATGCTTTTTCCCGCATCCCGGACAGTTGTTTCTCGCCAGGAACCATTCCATTCGAGTTTTATCAGGCTCATAAGCGATAAAGTTGCTGGCTTGTCTACCCTCCTGAAAGTTCTTTCCCTCTTTTGAGACAGTATGTTCTCTGATTTCTACTCTTACTTGGACTCTAGAAAAGTCTAAGAAGGGCTCGGGGCCAATACACGGGGTACCAGAACCGGGTCTGGCAAGTTGATCCACCACGTCGTTGCCCGATTAGTTTCACTCTCTTGCAATGTGCCAGCAGATCTAAGACATTAACGCACTCCTGGACCAATTTAGAGTTAGTCCTGGAGAAGCAGACGGCCCTGAGTGCAGCTTGACTATCTATCAGAGCAGATCACTACTTCCTCTTCATTCTTTTATCTGATCTCGTCCATTGTTGCTACCGTCAGGATTGCATACTCTTCTGCTTGGAACACTTTTGCTAGCTCTCCCGGGTATCGCTAGTCTCCAAGAAAACTCCCGATCCAGAGAACTGATGCTTCACCAGACGTGAGCCATCGGTGTAACATATGAACGCCATCTCCAGCAAACTTACCTCTCTACGTTCCCTTTGTCTGTTTGTTAGGATTGTCACTCTGATTGCTCCTTTCAAATTTCAGTTTTTCCTCAGGTGCTGTTATCTGTATGAGGACAAGTGTACCTCCCCCTCTGTTTTAGGAGAGATTAGTCCATGTCCAACAATCTCACCTCTTTCTCTCC
>MU188742.1:0-31655 GCA_016904865.1 Pissodes strobi
AGAGCTAATTAAGATTGCGTCCTGAAGTAACTAAACAAAAAGTAAAGAAACCTCTTTATAGCCAACATCTTTTCGGTTACACATGAAGTTCAAGAAAATAAAACAACAAAGGCAGCTCGAGCAAACCACTATCGGCGACAGCCCATTGGGTTAACGTTGAGTCTCTAATTATAAATGTCTTTGACTTTGCGGCTTCTAATCACGAAACGCATCAAATTAGAGCGGCGTAAGGAAATTAGTTAAGGAAAATCCTCGGAGATTTGCAAGTGCGATAATTGCAAATTGCGGGATAGGCGCAGTTTGTAGTGTCAATATCAACGCCTGGTTGGTCTTTTAAACAATATTTGCCACTAGTAAGTATTTACTTCAAGTATATTGATTTGCATATTTTATGGTTATTCCGAAAGTTTTTAGGGTCGTTTTTGAGTAATTTGTCAGGGCATGTATTCGTAAAGAGTAATAATAATACATGCAGTAAGACGGCTATATTCAGTAAATTTAAGAGTGCTCTTATATTTGTATATTAATTCTCACAAAGGCCTCGTTTATTGCTTCGCTGAGCTTAGATATGAATGGTCCTTACCTCTTTTGAGTCTCTCTATTTTTTTGTCTCTCATGCCCTATATTTGGGCTCGAAACTATACTTAGTTGCTTAGTTAGTATCAGTGGCTCAAGGACATATCCATGCCAGACACTAAGTCTGAATAATCTTCTAGTCTGAGTTGCCTGTATGGTCGAGTACAAGGTAATATGTCTCTCAGGACTCACATTGTTGCCAAATTCTTTTCGGTTTGGCTGAATGAATGAGTAAATATATACAAACATAAAGACATGTACAACTTTGAAGCAGAAAAGTTAAGTGAAAACATTGAAGACTCCGATAGAAAACTTGAAATATACACAAATCGATAGACAAAGGAGGACATGGGTAGGCAAGATAATTATATTGTCACTACCTATCTGACGTGACGCCACGCCTTGGATGTCGTGCAGGTTTGTAGCTCAGATTCGGGATCGATCCACCTCAAGTGAGAACAGATGACAGAGAAGGCGTTTCAGGTAAAAACAACAACGATGTCGATTGATACATTTGCACTATATTGGATTACTGAGGTGAGCATGTCTTTTCTATTTAGGTGTACTTTAAATGTGAATACCTAATTCTATGTTCAAATATCGCGCTATCGTGGCATGCCTTGTTGATAGTTGATCTCCACTTGATTTGGTTTCCGAATTGGGTTACCGCGTCAAAACCTGAATGCGTATTTTGGGGCAAGTTACTTTAGAAATATTTAAGGATTGCATTTGTCCTGTGATATACGGATGTGATGCTTGATATTTAATATATTACATATCATCAACGAATATTCTGAAGTATTAAAATTGTTTCATATGAAAGTTGTCATCAAAGTAAATTGCTCTTTGAACTCTTCTTTACTTCTTTCTGCAAAACATAGTTCGTTACTTAACTGAAATGGTACATTTTCAGGTTTATATTATGGTAGCAAATGTGATTATTACAAACATGCCCTTTTCAATTTCTGAATTATAGCTAATTCAGCGAAACGTGACGCTTGTCACAGACAACGGTCGGGGAAATAGAAAGACCTCCAAAATTCTAATTATATCGATATCCGTATAGGGATTTGCAAATCATGTGTGTATGTGTCTATTTACGTTGCTCTGTATCCTGGACTGTGCCGATAAGGCCGTTAGAGCGTCACGCTAGAGATTAATATACTTTTTCTGGGTGGCTGCGTGAGTGCAGATACCGATTTTTTATCACTGTCAAAATACTAAAATACTATATGAAGGACGTATGCTCCAAATTCGCTTCATTTCCATGTTGTTACCGCTTGGCATTTAGGGCAGCAACCTCAATAAATAGTGTTTTTTACGAGAAAATATTTAATATTCATCTACATGTACATGTATATTAAAAGCATATACTGATATAGTTAAAATTAGTTCATAACAAAGATAGCTTGACAGAGAGCAAAACATTGGCGCTTTACAGCATATCCATCTGGTAATGAATTTACATTATTTAGGTATTTGTGGTGCAAAATTACGTGTGACAGAATAGATTACAAATTGCAATGTCGACCTAACATCAAAAACTTTATTACATAGGTACCAAATAAAGCCCACCGACACGCTTCATGAATATTCCATTGCTAAAGTTGAAACGCTCAGTGAAACTTTCAATTTAATTTTAGAGAGAGCGCAAAAATATATTCTTATTTTTCAATTGCTAGTTTGCGATATATAATTTGACTTCAAAGTGCAAGCCGGTTGCAGTGCTCTAAAACACAGTTTCATATTTCCCCATGCATTCAAAATTATGTATTCTATAGTAACTACTATTATTAAATTCTTTATTTAGCATTCACTAATCTACAAAGTCAGTTACAATATTTGATTCACATATAAATATTAATTACTTTACGTAAATAAAATAAACTCACAAAGATACAACATAATAGAAGTAGAACTCGCAGAACACCTTCTCAACAATTCAAGACAATCAATACAACACAATTCAATCCAGATCAATCTACATCACGACCATCTATATAATAATTCCACATGTCCTTAGCAGGTAAGCTTTAAGTTTCAACTTATAATCGGAGTGAATTTTACCCCCACGTACAGTGTAAATTTATCAAGTCTTTGATCGATAGTTATTGTTATTGTTTTCAACTGAAGTGTTCTTCATCACTTTTCACCTGACGCAGATCGAGCCAGAATCTGAAATACATAACTTGCACGTTATCCAACTTTGCTATACAAAGTAACGCAAGCTATCCTATAAACAATTTAAAGTACGCCGTCAGTCTCAACGTGACATATAGATCTAAGATGCGTACCCTTTTCGCAAGAAGTAGCACTAGCAGAGAATAACCAAGACATATTGATTATTGATTATTATTTTTAAAATGTAAACGGCTTTGATGCCATAGATTAGAAGCGTTTTGAACCTCATTCTATAGAGGACTATACAATTATTCGAAGAGATCTAGAAAAACATCATTAGAATATACTAAATGAAAAACTTTTGTATTCCATGCAACAAATTGTTGCATGGAATACAAAAGTTTTTCATTTAGTACATTTCGTACATGCACACAGCCTTCACTCTTCATTCATCATTAGAATATGCAAATGATTTTATAATATCTATTAACTAATTTTTCCCTATTATTCGTATAACATGCTGCATACATGAATATGTATCTCTAATTTAGGATCCTTATTTAAATAAGTATATTATTATGTCATTTATTGAAATATCTTCTACCTAGAGGCGAATTTATCTCAGCTTACAGCTTTTGTGATTTCATGGATAGTGGCTGTGTAATCAAAGTATAATGAAGTATGAAGAAAACTTTTATGCAAAATTATATGCAATGAATTGAGCTATAGTAAACAAATCTTGAAAAAATCAGTACTTTTGGCTCAGAACCCTTTATTCCAAATTAGTTTGAGATAGAATGACTGATCTCTTGCTGGGTGATAGAGAATTTTAGCAAATAATATAACTAATAAATACAAATCATTATCAATGTCATCTTTATTCATATATGTGAAAGGACATTAACAATTTTGCTGGCAATCTGGCTATAATTTAGAGATCATTGAGCTAATACTCTGGCAGTGCTATTAATTGAAAGTCGAAAGCAGAATATATATACACTATATCCTTTCATGCTTATTTTGATGACAATGTTACAGAAAGATAAGCAGTTTAATATATTTTGTATTAGCGTACAATGGAAGCAATATTCCACGAAATAACTTTTCAAAGCAATTTTATGTAATCTGGGTAACAGAGAAAGGCTGATAGACGATACATAAAAGCATGATATATTTCCAATATACGATCATGCACAAGCAGGCTGTCAGATTGTAACCCTGAGGCTACTAAGACACAAGCACATGATATAACTGCCGATGAAGCGCCAAGACGGCTCTTAGATAATTTTGGTTCTTATTAGATTAGGGATCAATAATTTAGGCTGAATTTTCCATATGCTTAAGCTGGCTTAGGTTATCATGCGACTTTTTAAATTTTTAGTCGATAAAACTGCTTCAATTAACTAAGGTTTTTTTTAAGATAAAATTGGATTTTTAAGTTAAAACAAAAATAAGTAACCAATAACATTTTTATTTTGAGTTTAAAATCAGCAAGTATATATTTCGGTTAAAATTATAATTTTCGAATAAGGATTTAAAACAGATAATGAAACACAAAAATTAATGTAGGTATTATATATCGAGGGCTTAACTACAGTAGCTCGTAAGTCGCAAAACATAAGTTTTACAGGAGCGGCAAAAAAGAGTCGATGCCAGTGTCATCTATTCTCCTAAGGCCTGGATATAGTGGATCTAAAATCCAGTATTTTTGATTTGTAAGTTGCCAAAAAGTATGACATTCCCAAAAGTGCTTTTATCTCGCATGTATCGGTTGGTCGTGCATCCATTTCACGTTGAGATTTGGGCCTTATTTTATCTATGCATGTGTTTGATGAGTTAGTTTAAAATTTCGATATTGCTGTTAGTAAAAAAAATATTGAAGCATTTTAGAATATTTACTGCGTTTTCTGCTCTATTGGCTTTTTCTCAAAAATATAATTCGCCTTGATTCTTGTATGAGGTGGAGCAATGTTCTTCTATTTCATCAGACGATTCTTTTACATATAACAATGCACACATCTTGATCAAACCGCCTTCCAAATAATCCATCACCAGGAGTTAAATAATTTTCTTGCTCGGAATTTGTGCTATGTTCAAATCCTTCGCAATAATCTACATTATCCTCATTATTGGCCGAATTGCGCTTTATCCTCCACTTCACCCACTTATTGGTGTCTTTGGTTGACATATCTAAAAATAAATAATAAACCTTCCATATCAACGAGCAAAAACTGTACCGCTGTGATACGGTTTACAAGTGTATCCCAGTTCTCTCCACAATCAAGAGCAAACTAAACTTGAAGATTAGCTCGCGACAAGCGACATTTGCGCACAATTCCTGATTTAGCGTCAGTTGGGTACATGTGTATCCCACACGAGCAACCCAGGGATAAGTAATAATAAAACATTATTTTCGTAAAATCAGATTTGATTGATCTCTTAACTCGTCTTCCATAAAAACACTTGACATGTTTTAGGAAGATAAGCCCAACATGTATATATTTAAGTAGGGATCATATTGTAAAACTAACATGTCAAATAGAGACACTGACTGGAGGTAAAATAAACCTTTATTTTCACTTGAATTATAATTAAATATAACAAGATTAAATAGGATAGAGTAACACTAGTTCAGTCTCCTGGTATCACGGTGTAAATTTAAAAGCTGTATACACTCTAACCCAAACTAATCCAGAGGCCAGAAAATATGAGGTTCTATAGTCGGTCCTATCCATCCCTTTTCAATCATCTCCCATTCATTTAAAATTTAAGTATAAGTTAATGCAAATATATAGTACACAATAATATAGAACATATATAATAAAGATATGGGCCTGTACCACATATCCTAATCGATATTCTAACTAATAATTCAACTTAAAAAAAATATGAAAAACGGCGTGTCATACCTGCTCCGATAATGAAAGATAATAATGGAAAGCGCAACATCTTATCATTGTCGTGATTAAATTAAAAATAATGATATTACTTTTATTTTTAATTGTACCACAATAGGTATCGTGGTACAATTAAAAAGTAAAAGTAAAACTTTTTTGTAAAAACGTTTTTTATACAATATTCTATACAAGAGTTATTAATGTCCAAAAATGGCACTCAAAATTTCGAGATTATCCATTTAAGTAGAATTCATAATGTAAAATTGAGACGACAATTAAAAACACTGACTAAAGATAAAATAAACTTATACTTTCACTTGAAACATAATTCAAATGGGGCAAGATTAGACAGAATAGAGTAGGACTAGTTCAGTCTCCTGGTCTAAGGGTGTAAATTGTAAAGGTTGTAGACACACTAACCCAAACTATTTAACTATAAGGCCAGAACCAAAGAGGTCCTACTCTAAGTCATATCCTCTTGTATTCAATTCTTTCCCATTCATTTAAGATTCAAATAAAGGCAAATATATAGTGCACAAAGAGGAAGGCATATTTAATCAATGATTGAAGTAAACTAACTGAACAATTGACCAAAAAAATTGTGATGAAAAACGGTGTGTCATACCTGCTTCGATAGTGAACGATAATGACGGAAAATGCAGCATCTTATCATTGATCGATATTCAACTAAGAAAGGTTTCAAGTTGTAAATACAGCATACTAATAAAATAATTAATATCCAAAAAGGGCACTAATTCAAAATTACCCATTTTTCTTGAGATAAAAGATCCCTAAAGCTGACTTCACGTTATCTCTTAAATGACGAGTATATAAACATCTTTTTTATTGTGTGCGCAAGCGAGACTGCCGGAAACCTAAGCTGCTTAGGATTACAATTGTGTGAGAACTATTATCCTATAGATATTTCACATATTTTTCCACTGGTGCATGGTAATTAATATTTTATTCTAATCCTGAGTTTGCGTCATATGTATTTTGTAGCATCATTATCATAATGTGTATTAATATGTATATATTTATATATATATATATATATATATATAGTTTGAAGGTACTAAATAGTGAAGATTGGTTAAAGCAAATTACGTTTACTCTGTTGTAATAATCATGGCACGAGTTGGTAAATCAGATTTGTAAATTACGAATGGCAAACATCAATGGCACAACCAATAACATATTACAGCCATCGAAGTAAACAAGACAGGGTTTACAATAAATTTAAAGCAGCCAGAGTAATGTGTCGGAATTTCGAATTATCTCTGCTCGTGTAACGATCGTAATGAAGTTTCCTAAATTACAGTTTGGTTTTGTACACTACAATAACGCTTCATATCAAATCAGTGTATATATGTAGGGCGTGGGATATATACTTATCTGCAATCATTTTGAATTCCCATTAACATTTAGTGATTTTAATGAAATTAATTTGTTAAGAGCCCAGGGATAACTCATCGTTAATTCCAGTACTATAATTTGATATTGTAGCAGAAGTATGTTTAAAATAAATCTCTCTTCAAATTAAATCCATTATAAATACTACAATGCTATGTGGGAATAAAATGCTTATTAAACTAAATTTTTAAAATCATATGAGGACTAACAGAAACACTCTATTCTTGTATTAGAAAAGTAATATTGGTTAGGTTGTGTTGTATCCGGATCGCACAGATACTTTAAATACCGCCGATATTGCTCGTTTACCCAACGACCTGCTATCCATACATAAAAAAAGTATAAAAGTAAAAATCATTTCCGCACAAGAAATGTGTGCCACATTGGATAGAGAAAGCGCGAATTTTAAATTCTATTAGTGGGAGTGAGAGAGGGTTGCACGGCACATTCGACTAAAAAAGAATCATCGCGATCTGGCTGCTGATGGTATTCACGGAGCAGTGGTTCACCCCACGATTTGATTATGGATATAATATATCGCACCTTTGCGCATCGGACCTTAATTAAGTAGGGAGCTTATAATTATGTTAATTAGGAAATTTGATAAAATATTTAATCGGAGTTATATTTTTTTCTGTTTTCACGAGAGGGGCACGTGCTCATGTGCTCTTATATACAAGCTGTGACCGTGTTTATGTTTTATTTCATGTATTCGAAATTTTTTATGCTAGAATGTCGCTGTTTAGCAGATAATTTGTACTGTGATACCACTTTACGTAAACTTCCCATCACATCAGATAAAAACATGTGAATAATTTTCAATATTTTTTACAATTGTCTTTTATTTTTTGGACTATATTCTCCGCAATATTTTTTTGGAGGGAGGTGAGCGGGGTGGGTACGATTTAAAAGTCATGCCTTGACAAACTAAACCACAGGCCACATAGAATGAGCGTTGCCTATTCGGTATCACTGTGCCAAGTGAAGCCGCTCGGGGGGTATGCGGGGAGTGGAAATGATCCGCGTTGCCATAGGCGACTAATATCAGTCACAGAGCAGGCTTCAGTTACATTTTTTTAATTATAGTGATATTTTTGTTGGGGCTCGTAGAACTGGCTATAATTATATAAAATAGTGTCGAATGAATAGTGACTATTAAAAATGAAACAAAATATACAGTCGACGCCATTCTAATAAGTCCGGTTTGGCGTTTAATTAGCGACACATTTTAAGTGTTATTTTTGGGAAGCTCACATTATTAATTGGTTTAAAAATTAATAGTCCGTAGGAAAACTGTAAAAAAATTGCCGACTGTAATTGCCGAGAAAGGGAGCCCTTTTTATTTAATTTTTACTTGACGTCAGACCCGACTTATTAGACTGCTGTTGACATTAGTAACTGTTGTTTCTTTTACATAATTTATTAAATACAAGAGCTGAACAACTACAGGGTAGTGTGCTTAAAATATATTTAATTAGTTAGAGAGTTATTTCTATGACTAGAAATAAAACTATCTGAAATATTGCCGTGTATTCTCCGAATACTTTTAAAACATTATTTTCCTTAAAATAAAACAGTTTTATTTAAAAGTTGGCGCTTGGTGGTTTTACAATTATTAAAATTTTTTTGTAATATGCTTAACTCTAATATCAAAATATTTTTGACAAATAGCCCTTATCAGTTCTACTAAATGATTACAACTATTTGGAAAATTATCTAGCTGATGGCTTCTTAAATCATTAAATATATGTAGATCTACAAAAAAATTTAAAACATGAGATATAACTTTGATTTTGTTTAGTTTTGAATGAACATTTTGATTTCATGTTTAGCATTACGCCTTATTAGTTTCTCGGTTTCTCGGCAAATTTTTATGACATCTTCAGAAGGATAGATAAGACCTCCTCTATCCCCTATTATCTTTAGAAAATAAACTATTAATGCAAGGCTCACATTTTATTTGTTTGGCCAAAGATTTTACCACAAAACCACTCATATAAATAATAATATGCTCACAATATTCACTCAGTTGAAAGGAATCTAGAGGAATATTGAAGTTAAATTTATCCTCAATATTTTCTGTAATTGATGGTTCTATGGATCTGTACATATTCGAAGTTAAATTAATTTTTTGAATTGGTGAATTAATAGTAAGAATCGTTAAGTTTTCCAAAGGTATGCAATTACCTGTAAAAGAATCTTTTAACTGCATTTGACAAAGAAGTTTTTTATAGGCTGATTTAAATTTTCGTGAAGTTGGATTATTATTAAATCTACCCTTTTCTCTAATGTTGCAAAATAAAAGTTCTAAATGGTCTTGGCTGGTTCTATAGAGGGGTAAAAATGTCAACATGCGCTTTTCTTCTATCAGTTTTTTAAATAATAGTTTGGCACTGTCTATGCAAAAACAAAACCCAATAAATCCTACTTTTCTGTTTGTCACTACTATTTTTTTATTATCAGATGTTTTTAAATTTAGCAAAACTTCTCGAGCAGTATCTAATCTCTTAAATAAATATATGTTCAAAATTTTGTAAATTTAAAGGAGCTTTATATTAAAGGTTTAGAATATTTCTTGAGTTTAATATATCAAATAGATCGTTTATTAATATAATAAACTTAACGGTTGCAGTAACATTTTGAAAGTTTTCGAGTTTTAAATTATTTTGACAGAAAAATAACGCATTTGCAACACTTTTGCTAAACAACTGTGCTGCATATTTAACTTTCATCTTCATATTTTGAAAGTTAAGATGCTGATTTTTTAACTTATTAGCCAAATGCAACCCTTCCTCATATTGCAAATTGTTAATTAGAACTAAATAAGACCACTCTATAGGTTCCCCATCAGAGTCAATAAATGTTTTTTTAAATTCAAAGCAATTTCTCACTAGCTTTAACATAGGACAAGCATCTAAAAAAACTGAAATTTCTTGTGAAGTAATAGGATGGGGAAAGTGTGACTTAATATTTTTGGGATGAAATGAACATCCAAAAATTTTTATCATTGAAATATTGGCAGCACAACCATCGAAAGTCAAAGATACAATATTAACCTTTGATTCATATGCTTCTTGTATGCATTGTGTAACTAATGATGCACGCTGATTACCGCTTACTCCGTCAACTAGAAAGTATCCTACAGGGATTTTCCAATTTTCTTTTAATGATGTTATTAAAAAGACGAAGGCTGCTTTTGCAACACAAATATTTTCTGTTTCATCTCCAGCTCCAAAATCTACATATCCGTGGTATTTTTCTCCATCCCATTCAATATGCTGTCTTATTGCCATTTCGTCAATAATTAGGCCCGCGGTAATGGTTTCTTCAGAAGAATCGGCTTTCAATCTTAAAGCTTGAAATCCCTCGGAAGTAAATCCGGGTTCCCCATCAAGAGCTTGGTACCAACGGCGGATAGTTGCTTTGTGTGGTAGACATGTACCAAAATTATCTCTTACATATTCATATGCTCTAGGGGAATAATAATGCAATGTTAAAGCGAAAGACCTTAATGCGGGAGAGTAACGATTTAATCCAGATACTCCTTTACCTTTGGAGATCTTCTTTGAAACTAGTTCGGATAATGGCAAACTATCTTCAAAGAATGACAAAATTGTTGTTTCGTCATTGGTAAGCATTTTTTGTTCATTAAGAGAGTCTAGAATACTTTTAAGGTTTTTAACTTTTTGTTTCAGTCTACGATTATTTTGACGTAAAACTTTAATAATTTTTGCCCGCTTTGACGAAACCATTCTAAGTCTATTTACTTCTGTCTTCAGCTTTCTTTTCCTTGGTGTATCCATGCTTGTTATTGTTCCCATTTCGTCATTATCAGAAAAAAAAAACAGGAGTGTCACTATCTAAATAAAAAGATTGGGATGTTGATGGCCTAGAAGAATCAGATGTTACCTCAGTGGACTGTGATGTAGACGGTTGTGGTTCCTCTTGATCTAGTGTGTTGTATTTAAAGCTTGATGCGGATGATATATTTAAGGGATCGTCTAATGGTTTTAGTGATCTATCAACTTCGGTTTGCGTAAACTTATCCTCCGTTAAAGCGTTTGGCAATTTTAATGTTGGAACTGCTATGGATTGTGACCGGTGACATTTCTTACTAGTGATAATTAGTTCATTTTCAAAATGTTCGGAACATACTCTGCTATACTCAAGGGGCAGCCAGTCATCGGCTTTTTTTATTGCCTTAATCCATTTTATCTTCATGGGCGGATCTCGAGGAAATCTGAGAAAATATTGTGTTTTAAGTTCAAAAATTTCTGCATTATTTGGCATTGTATTTAAAATAAAGATTTGACCTTAAGAGCGTAAAAATACCCTATAGAGCCGAGTTTAATTCCATATTGCAAAAAATAACAAAAAACGATGTCGGAGCTAGATACATACAGTGTTATTTTGTAGTAAATATGAACTTGACTAACAATAGCAATGTATAATTTAAGATACAGACTTTGAGGGTAAAAACCCACCACTGAATTATTTTAACTAAAAACTTTTATAAACACCCCTGTACATAAAAAATACTAAATAAAATCAGATTTATACGTATTTAAAAAGAAAACACATGTCTCCAAGGAATTAAGCATGTTTAGTTTGGAAATAAAGTAGGTTAGTTCCTTAAAAGAATAACTAAAAACATAGAAATAGCACCCTGTATACATTTTATTACAAAAACGTGCATTGATATAATTAGTGAATGTAGTTGAACACTTTCAATAATAACATATTCAAATAAATCGCGAAAAACAGATTATTTATTTAAAATGATATTTTATTTCGAAAACTTTAGCTTAACTTTTTAACGTCACCCCGTAGCGTGGGGATAAAGTGTCCTATAAGTGGTTCATTTGACCTCAAAAATAACATAGGTACTCAAATTAAAAAAAAGTCTACCGAGGATCAAAATCACACGTAAATTGTGCCATGTTCTTTTAATAAATATTTTAAAACAATAATAAACAGAATAAAGTGCAAAAAAACATGCCGGTATACAAATATAACCACAAAACAGCAACAAATTGCGCGAAAACCGCTCTTGGCTGAAAGGGGCCTTGAATTTTCTGCGCCAACCCTGGTTTTACGCCACGCAAGCTGGTTTAATAGCGGCGAAACCCGTGAATTTGTGCAATTATATAAATTCAATTTCTACTTACCTGAAGAAAAACACATCACTTTTTTCGTCATTTTTAGAGTCAGTTTTATTCCTACAACACTCTACTGCACATTTTCCCATTTTAAAATGATATTTAACAAAAATAACACGATGTGACCACTACGATGGTTAAAATACGACTGAAAGCAATCGGTCGCGTTGGGCCTCTCTAGGCCCCTAACCGGCTTCACTCGCGTTGCTCTGGCGCTCAGTCTATGTGGTCTGTGAACTAAACCTCTTCTCCAAATATGGCTACGAGCCGCCACTGGTGCCATTTTATCTATATACATAAATGTTAGATCATGTGATTCTCCGCCACTGGTTCTCCCGATGCGACGCTTGCTTAGAATAACAATGTGAGTATTATAAGATTAAGAATTTGTTAACGTTACCGTTAATGGATAAAGCAGAGTATGATTTGATATTTCGGCAGAGAAGCTTGTATTTAATCGTAATAAATCGAGTTTGGAGCTAATTTCTACATTATTTCTAGTTTAGTTAAAATAAAAGTACATAAAAGTTAACATCAGAAGTGGGGTATCTCCTAGTTGTAATAAACCATGGAGAAAGAACATAAATAAGTGTTAAAAAAGTAACTTTTTAGTGTAAGAAACAATGGCCGATAGTTCGCGTACGAGACGTTAGTGGCGAGAGTGAGAGCGAGAAAGAGTTAATGGACCAAATTTTACAAATGTGAAAAAGGCAGCAGGAAAGTAACACCGAATTTGGAAAGGCAAAATTGGCAATTTTTGTCAACAACAACATGGCCAACGCCCAAGCCGCTCAGGCGTCTGTCGACGCATGACGTAATCCATTTCGACAAGTGCGCAGGTTGCGCCTACGCCCTATCCTTGGTCCTGATGTCATTAGTGCTACATCGGCGCAAATCGGACATTCAAGCTTTGATCCAGCGGGCACTCTTTTCAATATGGCTGAATGATGGATGACGTTGCACTCATTGTCAAAAGTGCTACGGCAAGTGTTTGTTATCGTAAACATGGAGTACCAAAGCAAACAATATAGATATTCTGTAGTCTATAAAACCCATTAAATATTTTTCGCATTTTGTTCATACGTACATTCGACGAAAATGATTTGGATTAGTCAGGATTGGACGGGCAATTAAGTGATGCTATGAAAACAATAATAAAGGCCAATTCATAAACTTGACGATAACGCTTCGTGATGGAATAATTCGTGAATAGTGAATCTGCTTACGTTAGCCCAATTGCAGAAAAGCAACGCCGATACGTAAATGTGTGTAAACATCTTTTACCGCCAATTCAGGTTTAAATTGACTCTTGTGAATTGTGTATTTTTGTACGCTGGATATCAAATCGATATTTCGTCAGATTGAAGTACACCAAACGCTAAAAGATAAAGTTGCATTTGTTTATATCGACGACGAGTATGATGTGCTGTCTTTGCAAAAACTATTGGAGGTCAGCAAGTAGAAGTAGGACCCATGGATTGATAAACAATAATCAGCTGTTAACTGACATTCCATTTCATAACAAGGCCGTCTATCGTTATCCGGCAAAAAGTAAACAAACGCTGAAGATATTCACTGAACAAGGGACAAATGATTTCAATAGGACGCGAGTTAAAGCAGTGCCGCCGTATACTGTTGGTTCTAGAAAATGGGCAATTGGCATATGGAGGAAAATTGAAAACGTTTTAAGGTCCAATGGAAGTACTGCATTGTTTGTCCAATGAATGATATGAGTTACAACGAACAGGTAGTCATGGCAGAACTACTGTTGTAGCCGTGCATGGGCAATTGCACACTTGGTCGGAAAATCAAATGTTATATACTGAAGTTCCCTAAATGTAGATTTAGACTATGCTTAAAGATCCCTGCTATGACAGGCTACGCTTAAAGGTCCCTGTTTTGACAGGCTATGCTTAAAGGTCCTTGTTTTGACAGGCGATGCTTAAAGTTCCCTGTATGACAGGCTATGCTTAAAGGTCCCTGCTATGACAGGCTATGCTTAAAGGACCCTGCTATGACAGGCTATGCTTAAATGTCCCTGTTTTGACAGGCGATGCTTAAAAGTCCCTGCTATGACAGGCTATGCTTAAAGGTCCCTGTTTTGACAGGCGATGCTTAAAGGTCCCTGCTATGACAGGCTATGCTTAAAGGTCCCTGTCATGACAGGCTATGCTTAAAGGTACCTGTTATGATAGGCTATGCTTAAAGGCCCCTGTTTTGACAGGCGATGCTTAAAGGTCCCTGGTTCACGAGCCTATGCTTAAAGGTCCCTGGTTCACCAGGCTGTGTTTGAAGGTCCCTGTTATGACAGGCTATGCTTAAAGGTCCCTGCTAAGACAGGCTATGTTTGAAGGTTCCGGTTATGATAGGCTGTGTTTAAAGGTCCCTGCTTGACAAGCATAAATTGTTTTAATTTTTTTTTATTTTATTTTTAAGGTCCCTGTTACACCAGGCTATGTTTGAAGTTACCTGTTATATCAGGCTATATAAAAGGTCCCCAAATTAACAAATTTGGGCTATGCAAGTTCAAGCAAAGGTCCCCAAATATACTGATTTGGGCTACGTAAATAAATTTGGAAGTTTAGACAAAGGTCGCAAGATTTACAGTGTTGGACTTGCTAAACAATATCATTGAAATGAAATTTCAAAAAAACAATATTTGGGTTAAATAAGATCTCTGAAATTATGTGGCTAAAATAAAAATACAATTTTGGACAATATGGTGCCCAGATTTGTGTGTAAGCAAAGATCACTTGAAAGCATTTAGGCTATGGGGTCTCTAATTAACCTCAATGAAATGGCCAAATGATAACATTTAAAGTTAAGCTGTATGTATAGAATTACATGACTATTTGACATTTGATGGCAATTTGTTTATTCTGTCTGTTGTTTTGCTTTTGTTTTATTTTCACAGTATCAACCTGAGTAAGAAGGACGTAGCGAGGACGCTTCATTGTCAGGAAGGCCGTGTTAGATCATGTGATTCTCCGCCACTGGTTCTCCCGATTCACTTGGCCTGTGAATATTATAAGATTAAGAATTTGTTAACGTTGCCGTTAATGGATAAAGCAGAGTATGATTTGATATCTCGGCAGAGAAGCTTGTATTTAATCGTAATAAATCGAGTTTGGAGCTAATTTCTACATTATTTCTAGTTTCGTTAAAATTAAAGTACATAAAAGCTAACATAAATATACTTTTAAATAATAAGTTAGTTTTGTTTTTAACCTGCTTAAGGCAATCATATAAAAGATAAGTCCACTAAAAACAGGTCTGAAACTCGTCTTTTAATGAAACTGCGAAAGATGTTAAAGAATAAAAATCAAATACGAAATAAAAAAAATAATTTTTGATTTATACATCATATTTTGTCTTATATAAATTTATTATATTGCATAATTTCATGAACGCATTATTTCATATAAATTTAAGATACGTAGAAGTCATGATTTTCAATAGAAAAAAAATTTAAATATTTAATTTCTCGAAACTACTGACTTGTGGAATAGTACCATTAACGAATACGACATACTAGCCTTCCGCCCATAGCACGAACCATTATATGATATGATGTCACGCCTAATAGCAAAGCGATCAGTTTGCTACGCGAACATTTGAATTTTTACAAAATTTCAAATCGCCATAATAACTAAACAAAATAAAAAAAGAAAAAAAAACTGAAATACACGTTATACTACATTATTAAATAATATTTTTTAATATTATTTTCCAATTTAAATTTTATGACAGTTATCTCTTGTTATAATAATTGGTACATATTTTAATTAATATAAATCTGTGATAATTATAGGGAACGTACCAAACTTACCTGTAATTAACAGAGAATTAAAGTAAGTAAAACATATTCATTTCATAACAAGACAGAGCTGCATTCATATATAAATTTTGGCAGTTTGTGATTGAATCTGATACTCATTCTACTATTTTACACCACTAAAATATTTGTTGAAGGAAAACAGTTTTTGTTGAAAAGTTCATATTATTTTTAAGTGCCTCTGTTCGTTAACGATTTCTCCTCATTTCCATAAATACTTTAACTGTTTAGCAGTTTTAAGCATCCTCATTGTCCATATTTCTATTTTCCAGAGTACCTTAATGGGCCACAAAAGGAAGAAGTCAAATCTCAAATAAGAAAATTTAAACCTCAAATATATCTTTTTATACAATAAGTAAGCATGAAAGCAAGCGAAGGAGCACTCAAGCATCCTGAAATTCTTATCCATCAGACGGGAATAGATATATGTTCGTCCGTCGGCTCCAAACAATTTCGGGAAAGGATTACCAACATTTAGTTAAATAAATGTGCCGAAAACCTTAATGCCCTCAACGTGAAGCCTAAACACTGGCGATTGCTTCTCGGCGCGGAAGTAAGACGATGAGAAGAAGGTCTCCACAAAGAGGGTTGCGTTAGAGCATCGGAAAAGCTCTGACAGAATACCTATTTATGGTTTGACCCTACTGATCCGAAGGTGAAAAGGGATTTTGCGATCTATCGGAAAACTATCGTCTTAACTCTTACTATGACATGACATAGCATGATTTGCAACTCTTAATGTATTCTGAAAAACTATCCGTATTTTTAAAACGATCTTGCTTTATTCGCTATGGCATGCCAAATGTACTTTTTTGATTTATGTCTTTAGGCAAAGAAATCGCATGAATAATTCCGCATTTTCCTTAAATTCTTTTAAAAATACTTTATCGATTCTAGGCAAGTTTTTATGAATAAGCTGGTCCTAAAAATAACATTAATGTGTCGAAAAAATAGACGATAAAGTTGTAGTCAATGCATTTGAAATATTTTCCGGACCTTCATTTGAGAAAAATAGCATGATTTCGCCGAGGAAGCTGAATGATATACAGTTATTTGTTGGTTACAAGTTCGTTGTTATAAATAAATCCGATTTAATATATTGCCCTAATTAGCATAAACTACCCAACCTTACTTTTGCAGTCTCCTCTGTCTTTAGCGTTGTCAAACCTGAAACTATAACAACTCGGTTAGCATTTGAATTACTTACATATTTCTCTTCAGTCAACAAATATCAGGCATGCTAGCAACACATATACTCTTTTCAAGGACATAATACATCGAAATATATCTCGTTCAGTTCCGTTCGTTGCAATCATTTCTTCAAGGTTTTCATCATTTTATTTCAAAAATTGCAGCACAATACAGGATAGCGAGAAATGCTCTAAATTCTTCTTTTGTAAGCTCTATCAGTTTCGTTATATCAGGATCGCTGAATTTATCTTGAAGTAACAATATATTTTCATTTGTCCCTAGATTTTCTTCATGTTCGATCTCTTCTGTGAAAAGAAAACTCCAAATGTTTAGCGGATCGGCAACATCAGCACATTTTGCAGGACCATTCAGACCGAGAAGAACTTTTACCACGTTGTGTTTTTCTAGTCTTATATTCAAATTTGGGTTGACAGAAACAGCAGACCACTTATATCGATTTCACCATTATAGAACCTTCCATTCGTTGTTTCTGTTTCATCTTCCCGCTTGCTGTTGTGTTGCAACAGCAAGCAGCGATTTTCTTATTAAAGTTAAAAAGGTAAATATTTTAATTAAAACAAACCAAACACCGGAGAGTCGTGTGTGCAATACCCGGCTCCAGAAGTGGAGTTCGTGAGTGCCACCAGTTTTGCCAGCTAAACTGGAAAAGCTCCGCTATTGTTGTACAGGGTTGTTAGGCATGTTTTATTAAACAAGAAAGCACAAGCCTAATTTAAGGTTCGATCTATTGGCTTCTCGACTTTTTTTTTTTCAATTTAAAACAGCAACAATCTTACAGTGAAATTTAAAAGCTAAGGAATGACCACAAAAAATCTCTTAAGTAATTAATGGTGATGGTACAATATGATGATTGTACTGAGACCAATTATGTTGTTAACTCGGTACTGTATGCCTTACATCTAAAAACTATAGCACTAATATCCGAAGTGATCACTTTGGTTTGCCAAAGATTATTACATATATGTAGCTGCACTAATTATAGATGTAGCAATAATAATATTATCAATCAATAAAAAGCTACAATATTTATATCAAATAAAATAATTAATGGACGCTATCTTAAAGCTTGGCCGACAATGCTAAATGTATATTTAATTATTGAGAACCATCTTATATCACTTGGCAAGAAAAATAATGAAATTAAATAGCATCAATATCAACGATACTCCGTCAGACCCGAAGGTCTGCTGCTAAAAAGCTGCAAGCTCAGCAGTCGAGGTAAATGTGCCTCTACACTAAGGCGAACGTGGGAAGTCTCGACTCGGAGGCGAAACTCTGTAACGACTCCGGACACCGGTAACAAAAACCCGGTATTAGCTTCTGGCCTCGGTAGCAAAACTTGCAATCGGACCCGGTAGTAAAACTTGCATTGGGACCCGGCAGCCCAGTAGTAAAACCCTGAATTACCCAATACAGATTAGACTAGGCTCCTTATTTTTTTCATAAAACAAATCACCCCAAATATTATCAAATTATTTTCAGTAACCATCAGCAAATAAAAGAAATACAAAAGGTGCAAATAACTTGAATATAAAAATAAATACGTATGAACCACCCCTAAATAATATACACCTCCACATATGATCAAAACTAAAGTTGCATTAAGGAATGAAAAGGTTAGATATGATAAAAGGAAATGCTTAAAATCCTATGGAATGCAATGCAATTGGTAGTCGATGTAAAAAAATAGCACAGATAAGAGGAATTAAATTAGACAAAAAACGTTAGCAATATTTACCCCACGTGAGTTGAAGGGTTGTCTCGAGGATGAATTGCTTCGGTTTTATGAGATGAGCTCGGAAAGCCTCTAGAAATAATGGAAAATAGCCTTTAGCGTCATGGCAGCCATGTGCCGGCAGCCATTAAAAAATAATTAATTCCAGAAAAATCTTACCTAGTGTAGTTATTTAAATCCCGATAAATCGGTCGTGCCAAAACGCACAATAGGAACTTAACCCAATATCCCCTAGAAGGGTAGTATAAAGCACAATACTATAAGCTGAGTCACCTATACTACACTTCAGCAAAACACTTCCTCTATTCCCGGTAGGTATTTCTAGAAGAACAAGATCAACGGATTCATCAATTTGCCTTTGTCAGTTCCACGAAATCAGAAGGAAAAAATGGTAGGGCCGAGAAATGCAGAAATAGTCGCTACGAGGAATACTTCTAGGATAATAAATGACTGAGTTATCGTTTATTATTGTTGTAAAACAACTGCGAAAGCCACAATTAATGAGCTAAAATTTAATTTTTCAATAAATAATAGGAAATATTCCTAAACGAAATAATAAACCTTTAGAAATCCAAATTGACAGCAACAATTATGGGAAAATAGCTCATTACTAATATTCATGGCTACCAATCGAATATTACAAAAGTTACAACATACCACGTGAAATTATAAATATGAAGTAGGAATCCTAAATACCAAAATCCCCAACTGACGGTAAGAAGATGGAACTACTATAACCTCTAAATCCAATAAAGCATAAGAAAGGAAAACAAAGTACAAACATTGATGATTGAATGAAAATTAAAGAAAAATATAGGAAAAACCACGACAAAAATATGTGTCCTCTAAATCCCTAAAGCACTATTAGAAGAAACAACAGTGAGTAATCTATACAGAGATCAACAATTCTTAGAAGAAAATAAGCAACAGGTACTACTTTCTACTATTGAAGAGAAAGAAAAATGAAATAACTAACATTTATTCTCGAATTAACAGATGAACAAGAAAGCAGCAGTAGCAGTATCTCAAAGCAAATCAGTGACCCCCACAAATTAAAGCCATATCAACCCGAGATCAGCAGTGAAATATTCAAACCGAGACTAGCATATGAATTTGATCGATCTAACGAAGTGGGTTATTAACTCAGTGCTTACAAATACAGAACTCAGTAAACATAATTATTGTAATATAAATAAGCAATAACACAGTAATAACACAATATCTTATTTTAGTTATCGGATAAATCTAAGCGAGGCACAAGATTATCCACTAACATAAAGATAATCACAAAGCGTTGAAGGACAACATAAGAAAAAGAATGATTCAGAGTAATAGAGAACAGTGTTATAAAAGCTAGTACATATTAGGTAATACTAACCGTATGCATAATAAAATTAATTTACATCTATAAATGCTGAAACGGGAAGTCCATTAAGCTTATTGACAACAAATCAAATAAATAAATTTATAAATAATTAACCGGAGATGATATACTCAATAACTCTTATCACAAAATATAGAATCTTTTCTTGTTAAATGCAGTATATAAAATAAAATTGACAATATTTTTAGTGGAAAAAATCAGACTGTTACACTGTTTTCCTCACCTGCTCATTTTCAGTTTCGTTCACCTGTTCCTACATCTCAGAACCAAAGTTAGGGTCACTCTCTGAGGAAAGATCATTGTAGGTCCCTCACTCAACTCACTTTCAGCTTCACCCAACCGCCCGGTTAATAATTCCTCATAATTAGAATAAATTATTGTAAATTTGCAGATTTTAGATAGATTTACAAATTGCTGGAAGTTCGCCAGACCCCACAACGCCAGTTAAGGGTTAAAGGTTCTCAAAAAATAAAGTAGCTTAATATTTATTTATTGTTAAGATATTTAATTAAATTCAACTTTTCAAGATTTAGAGCAGGATGCCTTTGAATTTAAAGTAAAATTGTTTCCTTGCCCACCAACACAGTTGCATAACTAAATTGTTCGTAACACCTGCTAATATTTAGCTGAAACGTTTTTAGTACTTACGATTAAGTTTTTGTTTATTGCATAGAAGTTCATTTTATTCTGTTTTTTAGGTAAGATAGATAATTATCTATTATTAATTAATTATTATTAATTATTATTAGTATTATAAATAAATATTGTTTCTTTATTACTTTTCCCTTTCATTTATTAATAAGCATTATTAAAATTCTGGTAGTTATTACGTTATCAAAATGGTATTTAAACATTTTTAAGTTTTAGAAATATGTGTTCTTACCAATAATTTTTTTGCTATATAACATAATCATTATGCTTTAAATGTTAAAAAAATACTTTTTAAAAGTAAAAAACAAAGAAATTTAAAAATATTTTATTCTTCTTGGATAGTTTTGTCTCGCTAAAATTCAAAAAGGAACTTCTGCGCCACCCCGCTTCTTAATATTTGTGCTTGCTTACATGCGGAATCCGATTGTTACTGCTGATTTTCCTTATAATTTAACTAGGGAATCGAATAATTAATTCGGCCTCTCCACTAAGAGTTTCAGATCAACTACTTAGAATAACTATGTGAGATAATCTTTGTATGTGTCTCGTAATGAGCCCATATTCAGTTGTTCACGAGAGTCAATGGGGATAGAATCTAAAACCATGTAATGGTTTGCTCTTGCTAGGTCAACAAGCAGTTTTAAACATTTTATGCAGTCGTTTCCATTTTTATCATTCAGCATGTATTGAAATTCAGGGTTGTTGTTTACATTAATGTTTACATTTTTTCTGAATCTATTTAATAATATTCTTAACACTATTATTTTTGATACCGAGAACTATGCCATAGAAATTGAAATTCAGAACATGCAAATCGAAATTATATGAACTCGGTGTGGCTGTAGGTTGTAGATGCTACAAGATTGGGATTACGAACGAAGCTTCGAGAAATTTCAATTTCGTATTGAGCTTGCGATCATAAGATATTAGCCAAAATTTGCGTATCTTATATTGCATCTAGACAATTTACGTAGCTGTAACATTTATATTATCAGAATGATATGGGAGTGGCAATAAAAATTATTAAAAAACTCTGAAAACTGAACTTTATTCTATTGTATAAATCACTCTTCCTGAACACAATGCACGAACGCCTATATCAGCATTGGGATATCCTCCAGTGGCAAAAGAATAGACCAGCAATATATCGCGGCTTGCCATTCGGGCTTTGTGAACTGGTACCGCTCAATTTATGAATAAAAATACCATAAATTACGGCGATATCAATGCGGTGGAATAAATGCATATTTATAAAGAAGTCTCTTGAGCGAAGTTGTGGCTTTTCCTCTTAATCAACAGTCATTAAACGCTGATTAAAATTCTGGCCGGATTATTGTCTGCACGCTACCTTTAGACTGTCGGATTATTATGTAAAAATTATTTCTAAACCGGGAAGTTTGTATTTCCAAACATAATGAGGTCGTTCGTTATTAAAGCACGGAATATATTCCGTTGGAAGTATCCATGTATTAACTTTGAATATGAAGGATTAGTAAACAACCAGAGTGGTGCATCATTTACCTCTATTACAATTTACAAAATAGTGTTAAAATGCGGTTTTTAAAGAGTTTCAAATTTCACATAGAATAAAGGCAGCAACTTTGGACTGATCTGGAAAATATTTTATCCACTATACAAGGTAAAACTCTTCCAAATGTATAATTATAATCGCAATTTATTCTTGATGTTAAGGCAAAATATAAAGCCTGTTGAAGCGAACTGGATACTCGACATATTTTCTTTAAAACTGCAACCCTTTTTACTAACACGTTTTATTTCGCCAATATTATTAGAGCACTAATATTTTCACCTTACAAATGCCCGGCCCCGGTAGTGGGGTCGTTAGAGCGCCACCAGTTCTTCCCAACTAAACTGAAAAAGCTTCGGACGGCTAGGCTCGCTTATTGAATCAAACCTAATTTTAACCTAACAAGAAAACACAATCTATAATTTGAGGAACAATCTATTTGCTATTAAGTCTTTTATTTTTTTAAACACAGCAACAATAGTACAGTAAAATTTGCAATTTTAAAGACAACGGAATGTCAAATGACCATTAACGTAATTGACAAATAGAGTACAATACGGTGGTTGTACGGAGACCAATTCTGTTGTTAACACTCGGTACTGTATGCCTTAAAACTGAGTGCGCTAAATACTACACTCCGAAGTGATCGCTTTGATTTTACCTAAGCTAATTACATATATGTATGCGTGCGCTGGTTGCTGCACCAATTATGCATGTAGCAATAATAATAGGTAAAGTTAAATGGCCACAATAATTAAATCAATGGACCCAATAAATAATGAAAACAATAAAATTATTGAAACTGTCTTAAAGGCCGACTGTCAATGCTTGACTTATATTAAAAAGAGAGAAAATTCAGAGCAATTATAATAATCGGTAAGATAAACAAGTGAATAAATGAAAAATAAAGTTAATGAGGGGTACCTTGGCGCTTGATTTATATTAAAAAAAGAAAATTAAGAGCGATTATATTAATCAGATAAACAAACGAATAAATTAACTAAAGCTTCTGTACGATACACAAATCTGGTCGTCGAACTCTGGTGGAGGCACCGGGCACCTGTAGATACCTCAGGTACTGCTACTCGATGGCCCCAAGGGAAAAACTAGCCGAGGACTTGATAGCTCGGTGTTAAGATTGGCTCTAGGGTACCCTGGAGCTACGATCTGTGGCCAGGTGATTGAATTGACCTGGAGACAGTACTTGTAGCCCGGTAATAAAATTTGAAGCCTGGTAACCAAACTGGTAGCCCGGTATTTAAACTGGTAGCCCGGTATTTAAACCCTGAACGCATTAGACAAAGTCCCCTTACTTTAATAAGAAAACCATAGCCCCCTTGCATAAATATATTTTCTTTATAAAACGAACGAAGAATCACCCCTAAAAGAAAATATAAACTTCCCCATATGACTAAACCAGAGTTTTATCCATAATATCGAAACAGAAGTCTTGCACTCGACGTGCGTTTCGCTAACCATGTTAGCATCATCAGGAGATGATTAAGACAGTCTTACTCATCTGCTGATGATGCTAACATGGTTAGCGAACCACGCGTCGAGTGCAAAAATTCTGTTTCGGTATTGTGGATAAAACTCTGTTTTAGTGCATGTTGCCGAAGGTTTCAAACCCCAACATAGTTCACCATATGATCAAAACTAAAGTTACATAAAAATAAAAATTCAGATTTGATGAAATGGTGTAGTTAAGATATCCCACGGAATGCAGTTGGCGGACTATGCACAAAAAAGTTAACACAGATAAAGCAATTAAATCGTTAATTTGGGCAAAAGAATTGTAGCAAAAATTACCTCGTTAGTGTGTGAGGGTTACTGGAGATTCGACGGTCTCGGTCTTATACGACGAACTTGGAAAGCCTCTAGAAATAAGGGAAAAGACATCAGCATCATAGCGTCGTCCGCGTGCTTCACAAGCAATAGGGAAAAAATAATTCCAGAGAAAATGCTTACCTAGTGCAGTATTTAGATCCCGATTAGTCGGTCGTGTCAAAACACAAACAGAAACCAATACAATATATCCCCAAAGAAAGGGTAGAATCGAATCACAATTCTAAATGTTGAGTCTCTACGACTGCACTAACAGCAAACCTTCTCTTCGCCTCGAAAGGTATTCTTAGAAGAGCCAAATCCTCAGTTTTCAGTCAATTTATCATTTTCACTACTACGAAATTAGAGGAGGGGGGGGGGGGAATTGTAAGGCGGAGAAAATGTCTAACGAAACTAATAATTCGATACGAGGAATTATTCTAAGATAATAAACACATTAGTTCTTCGTTTATTATGATGGTAAAACGACCGCGGAAGCCACAATTAATAAGCTGAAATTAAATGGTTCAAGAAATACTAAAGAATATTCCCCAACAAAACGATAAACTTTCAAAAATTTAAATCGACTGCTGCAATTATAAGAAATAGCATTATTACTCGGAACCAACAACCGAATATTGCAAAAAGTGCAGCCTGCCGCGTGAAGAAATAAATATAAAAATATCGAAGCAAATATCATGGGTCCCCAAAAAGTTATGAAATACTTAAACCGAAAATAAAATATGAATTTGACGAATCTATGAAGCCTAAAAGCAGGTTTTATTAACATAATTCTTAAAACTATAGAACGGTTTGCTGGCTGTTCTACTGTAATGTAATATAAATCAAGCTAAGTTACACTAATAACCTAATTTCCTACTTTAGTGACTTGATCAAACCTAAGCGATCTGTGGTTTGCTTATCAACTAAAATAAATATAGTCACAAAGTGCCTGAGGGCTTCATAAGAGAAAGGGATGATCAAAGTAGTTACGTAAGGCCACAACAGTGTGATAAAAGCTAATACAAATATATCGTTAACCTATATTTAGAACAAAGTTAATTTACATGGATAAATGCGGCTTGTAAGCTTATTGACAACAAATCGAATCAATAAATTTAGAATTAAATAAACGAAGAGTTTTGACCTCTTTTTAATAATTCTTACCGCAAAATACAGCATTTTTTCCCTAAATGCAGCACATAAAATGAAATTTAAAGATATTTTACACTGGCAAAATCGGACTGGTACAACATGTTTAATAACTTCATGACTAACTCTGCCGCCTCGCGCCACTCGCCTTGAAGGGTTATCATGTTCTGGTCTATTCCTGAGTTACGTCACCTATAAAATTTGCTGGTTACAATAATAATCAAGCTGGCATGGCGGAGGGAAGGATGTGGAAGGAACGAGTTGTATGCTTAATTAACCCTTTAAGTCCCACTTATTTTTCGGCTAATTTTTTTAAGTGTTAAAATTGTTAACGTATGTTAACATATAATTTCATGAAAAATATTATTTATGGGGAAAAAGTTTTTTGAGTGATATTTTCTTGACGTATGATACGCTGGGCTATATGCAATTAAATAAAAAAAACATACTTTAATTTTTTTATTTCCAAAAGTTTTAAAGAGAACAAAGGTAATTAATTATGTATTTTACACAAAAAAAATTATTGTTGGTGATAATGACGAACATATTTCTGGATGAAGCCCAACGTTACATTTGAGGCAAAAAAATTTCCCGCCTTGCCATATTTGCCTCAACGCTGTTGTGTTTTTTGTTTATCTGTCCAGTGTTCTTTCCCATCAAAATGACTTTCTGTTAGCACGTTTGCCAGGCGTTTTGGTTTAGGACCACTATTTCAAATTGAAAGAGGTGAAGACAGAATTGCCAAACTATTCTTCTTCGGAATTCAAACAAAGAAATATACTCATTTTTTGTTTGAAGGGCTCAGCGGTATAAATACCACATATTGACGACAGATCCATTCAAACAAAATCGAAGCACGGGCCAGTACCATTTTTAACCTTATTCTGCTTCTATACAAGCCCCTCATTTGATCAGATCGATCAACTCCTCCCATTCCCGTATTGTACATATTTACAAGCGATGGATTATATGACCTGAACAGCAGCTCTTTGCTTCTTGGACCAACGTCTACAGGTTGCTTTGGTTTTGTAAAGATCTTCTTCCTGTACATTTGATCTCATAGTAACCTGGCTATTGTCGTGCCAACGAGTTAAAGTTGTACTAGAAGCTAAATCGTGAATAATGTAGTGAGTTCCTTCAAGTGTTTGAGAGGATATTTTTCTGTTCGATCAGATCTAATTGTGCCAACACACAATAACAAATTTTCTGACAGCGGAATGGAGGTAAAATAGTCATCGAGGAATACACAACTATTTTCTGGTAAAAAATTAACTCATTTTTTCCGTCACGCTAAAACCCAAGGTTTGACCCTCAATTTAATCTCCAGCGCCGGTGTATACATCAATACAAGGTAGATGTTAGAGGTACACAAACACCAGCATTTGAATCCAAAACGTATCGGCTTCCCACTGATAAATTGTTTCATGTTATATCTCCCGTAATAGGGTTCCGTTGCCTCATCTATCGAAAAGTACTTCCCAAGTGGAAGTATGCATCCCTGAGAACCTTGATGTGGTTTATTAACTGTCTGACCTTATAGATCTAGTCAGCTTTGTCAATTTGGGAATTATCGTTCAAATGAAAAAAATCTGTGGATACTTTCAGAATTATTTCTGGATAATGCATTTGTGATTAGAGCCTTGTTAGTACCAGGCCGTGTTTCTCAATAGCATTGCCTAGAAGGAACTGGACTATATACAGATAAAAGTGCAATGGCCAAATATTTGTATAATTCATCAGAAGAAACTGAGAAATTATAATAGCCTTTTTGATTTGCATACCTCTTCGTCTCAATACAAATGGTATCTATTAGGTCGTCGCTAAAAACATTTTAAATAAATCATTGGGTGCCCAGTTTCTATATATTTACTATTTCGGGAAAAATAGTCGACTTCTCTTCTCCAATTCATTCAATTTTTTCTTCCTGTATATTCAAATTTATTTCTTCCCCCTTAAATGAGGTAGCTCTTTCATTTGTGGTTCCTCTCCCTCTTCATCAAGCTGGGATGATATCGATAACGAGACCTTAGCAACCAAGCAAAAAAGACGGAAGCTTACAAAAGCTTCAGTCTCTTTTGCTTGGTTGCTATGGTCTCGTTATCGCCATCATCCCAGCTTTCGTCATTTATAGTGTTTTCATCCAGAGAAAGTGACTGACATACCAACGGAAGTTTTTCCCTTTCTCTGCTGACCGTAAAGAGTTTTTGCGGAAGTGATCCTTTTTCAAGGTCGTCAATACCTAGGGCAATCTCGTCGTCGCTCGGTGCATCATCTTGGTCACTATCTTGACCATCGTTTGGGGGAACTAGAACAACTTTCAGGGCTCTTGCTTCTTGAAACTGGTCGTGACATTCGTCATCAGATCTAAACTGCCCAAATAAGTCAACAGCACTTCAATATCTCCTGGATTTTCGGGATCATACAAGTGTAAGATTCGGTGGTCTGTACACCCTTCGGATTAAGGTCAGCGAGATCCTTGAGCCTAGTAAGGTTTAGTGTCTTTTTTTTATTTCTTAAGTTTTACAGAAATTTATCATAATTTAATGAATAGTTTCTGCGGTACGATCGTTGTGAAACATCGTTGAATAATAATACTAGGGATAATTAGTACACTGCTTTTAGATGTTTCAAAATAATTTAATGAGATATTTTTCTCTACATATGTTTCGGCTTGATGAGGCCTTTATCAAGAGTAGTTGTACTCTAAAATCTAAATTGTTATACCCTACTACTAAACCGCCGACGGTATTTTGTTTTTATTACACTGTCAATTATGCAGGTTTTTAAAGACAGGTCATTTGGCCGTTCGTATTTAAAACGTCTGTTTTTTGTGATTTTTGGATTTCTAGGTACTCCAAAGGGCTCAGCCTTTGGTTTTTCTTTTGGTGTGTAAAAGTTTGGCATTATTCGTATCTATAAAATGGTTATTTTCTATACAATATTTTGCTAAGCCAGAGTTTTTAATATTATGTAAAATCGATTTTTTGTGTTCTTTAATCCTAATATTTAAGTTTCGACCAGTTTGTCCTACGTATACAGCTTCACAGCTCACACAATTTATTTTGTAAACACCAGATTTAGATTGTTTGTCAATTTTGTCTTTATTGTTAAGTTTTAAATAAATTTAGATTTTAGTATACAACTACATTAAGCGGAAACATATGTAGAGAAAAATATCTCATTAAATTATTTTGAAACATCTAAAAGCAGTGTATTAATATTTATCATAATTTTTCCGGTTTTTGTTTGATCAGGAGAGCCGCTGCATGTAGCGCAGATGGGTGGCGAGCCCTTCGGGCACGCCACTGACCGATTTAATTAAGCGTACTTTATGCTGCCACATTGTCACTTTTGAAAGCTGTCAACAACACCGTAAATAATACTGATACATGTCATTGTGACATTTGATATAATGTCATGAGAGGAAATTCACATCTGTTAAAGTTTTTCCAGCATGTTCATTTTGCAACTTTTGTACTTTCCGTCCGTCACTTCTTTTAATTACAAAAGATTTTCTCCGGCTTATCGACATCATCTTAAACAAGAGAAACATAGTTTTGTTCCTATTTAATGATTTTGCTACTATTATTTGTTTTTAAAATTCAACTTCTGATCTAAAGTAATTCAAAATTTAACATTATGGAAGCATTATATCAAAAATTAGGACTAAAACGTATCTTGGTGGCCTAAGGGTCTCTTAGTTTTTTTAAAAATGATATATCCCCCAAATCCAAGAAAGTCGAGCTTTTATTTAAATTAGAATAAAATTATGATTGGCGATACAAATAATTAAATAGTTATTAAGTTAGCTTTTTCAAGGAAATAAGCATACAAAAATACAACTAACCTAATAATTTTTAAGAAGTGAAATACCTGTACGTAATACTTACGATAAAGCTGCAGTATCAAGTATACAAAGGTTGTCCTTAGGGCTTTAGGAAAAGAGCCATTTATTTAAAAGTGCAGTTTAGATCCAAATCTCAGCATTCAACGTGCAAAACATTGATATATCCGAATACATTTTAGTCGTAAGAAGGACTTTTATGTCGGTATTACTGAAAGCAGAATGCTTACTTCGCTTAACAAAATGGCTGGAAATGTGCATTCATCACATGCTGCTACTGCATAAAAGCATTTGAATTTTTTTATTGGCTACTATGCATGGTGTAATAAATTCGTTTGGGTTAGTGAAGTTGTGGATTTTGGAGCCTATTAATGTGCCTTGTAAGATATTATCAAATTATCTAATGTTTTTGAGATTTTTACAAAAACTAAAACCATTTTATTTTTTTCTGAAGAGATCATTTAAATTAATTTTATTATTCTCTCTCTATTCTTTTCTTCTATGGCATTCTTATATTTTAAATACGATGTTTTGCCATGGAGCAACTATTAATAATTTAATTATTTTAATTACGGATCCTACCTATATTTTTATTTTGTCTTTAGAAGCTGTTAATTTTCCAAACCTAATGATGTATCACACTTAGCTATAAGAGCAAGCAGATATTCTCATAAGAGAAAAGATCGCTCCGTTCAACCCATTACCTTTTATAGAAATTCCTAGACATGTAAATCTTCAGATAAATGATACATTATCCGTTTCGGAAGATAAAAAAAGCAACGATAGAATGATAAAAATATAGGTATGTATTAAAAAAATTAATTGATTATGGCGAATCGTCATATTTGAAGTCTAACGATGCCAACTTATAAGAAAGAAAAAATGGCAATGAGATGTGATAAAGCCAGGTAAACAAACAAACTAACCCAAACTAACTCATCAGTCTGTTTCGAAAGGATTACTCACGTATGTAATTTATTAAAACACTTGTTTTTGATTTTCACAGTTTTGGTCTATTAAAACTTCATGACAATTGTTTCGCCCCAGTGGCTCCAGAAATTTCTGGTCGGTAGCAAAGGCAGTGAGTAATACTTTTACAAAAACGTCTCTTCCACCTTTGACAGAGGAACGCGGCGTGACGGCGACTGTAGCTAAGGAAAAGGCAAACATGCTCGCCGAAATGTTTTCATCGCACTCTACCTTAAACGTCCTCCACGGTCGTCTGGAACACCGCAGACATCTGGCCGAGATATCCCTGTTTTATAGATATTTTCACGGCAGACGAGACGTTCCCAGGATTTAGCACGCGCCCAGCAACACCTGTCAGAGGGTCGCGTCAGGCAGCAAGATCGCACCCTTTCGTTGTACAAGTGGAAACAGCTAGAACGTCGCTTTACAAGTACTCCTTTGCCTGGCGCACTGCATCACTGTGTAATTCACTTCCAGGACATTTGTTTCCCCCTAACTACAACCTACAACAATTTAAGAACCACGTCAATCAACAAGTTCGCACACACACCGCTTGTCAAGTGCCATAGGATCTCCCTTTATTGTGTGTGCGCCACTGCCGTAAAAAAAATATGGCGTTATTGACTTCGTCCCTCTGATTTTCCCCATCTTCTGTAATAGGTTGATCAATTGCTTCTTGCAACATATTCAAATACATTTCTCCCGTCAGATTTCCATTTAAAAATAAGGGACCTATTGCAGCCTCTGCCAGAATTTCCGCCCAAACATTAATGGGTATTGCGTATGACTCTCTTATTAGAGTTCTCATCACTGCAATAGCGGCAGTTGTGCTTATTAATGGTCCTATTAAAGAAGAATGTACATTCTTATGTAAAACAGATATTTTGAAGTATATTTGGGGCTCTGTCAATAAACTGGGTAATTTCTTTACAAAATTGCAGTCTACGATCTGAGTCATCTTCATCTAATGCCTGTAAAATTTGAATTTTATAAAGATGGAATTTGCGAAGTCTTGTTACATTGTGGATTGCTTCAACAGATACGTAAGTACCAACAGAGACCTGTTTTACTGAAGTACATGGGTCTGCTGCGAAATGTCCTAAAACCTCAATGGCTATGAATGTCTGCGTTTGCTGCATGACATAAACGAGTGACACAATTTTACCGGGATGTCTCTCATTGAAAACAGCGACAGCATTTCAAGGCGATTCATTATTTGTACCACAAATAAGCACTATTTCAACTCGTTCTTCCAAAGAGTAAGTCAATCTTAGTAAAATTGTCGAAATCGAAAACCAATTTTTGTAGGTTTTAGGTACTAAACGAGTATTTTTACTAGATACAAATCTGAAAAT
>MU188742.1:46655-59262 GCA_016904865.1 Pissodes strobi
GGTTGTCTATGCGAAAAACTTGTAGTTTTTGAAATATTGCCAATTTAACATTTTTCTATTGTAAAAATGCCATACGGCTTTTAAGTTTTGTTATTAGTTGGTCATGACGGCGAGGCATAGCGAAAACTAAAATAATCGTGCAGTACAGAAATGACACTATTTCTTGTCATCTGACAATACACCTACTTATTACCCCAGCTGGGACGATTAAGTTATTAACTTTTCGTCGGGCGCAGCTGATCTAGCAGATACAACAGTCTTTCTATGACATCATGTATGGTAACCTATAGTGGTAAAATCCCCACCGCATAGGTGGGTTAGTTTGGGTTGGCTAGATGCAATTTATGAAATTTAAAAAATTTAAAAACAAAGCCCGTAACCTTTTTTGCTATATTAGAACTGATTTTGGGCATGCCTTGGGTTAGTTTGAGGTGCTTGCGCATGCGTTTTCCTTCGCTTATCTAGCTCATTCACTGTATTTCTATTGGTGTTGGGGAAATCCCCCAACAAGTGTATTAACTTGTAATTTTTCACCTCATAGTTTGGTGATAACACCCTGTATGAATCTAGTACGAATGAGCCATAATTAATTCACCAACATATTTATTCAACCCCAGTTAAACAGAAATTTGTGCATTTAAGTCAGTATATGTCAGTTCTTCATTACCCCTTAGTCCAAACCTGGATGGTCGATCCCATTATATAAAGCTAGCGTCGGGAAAAACGTTTTTAATCGTTTTCGATTTAACATATCCTGGTCTCAGTCACTGTTGTTTGGACAACAATATGTCGAAGAGAGAAAGAGCATTTTTCTACCCTCTTAAATGCGATAATGGGCTCGTCCACGCTTACATCCCCCACTTTTCATTCGGTTTGGCGGTAGCCAGGCCAAAAGAAGAAATTATATATTTCAGTGCAGTTAAAATTCTCACTCGAGCAACAGCTAAATTGCTGTTCGTTGCCTTTTCGCGCCAAATAGGCCATTTTCTAGTTTTGTTTGCACAGATATTGATGGAAAATATCTGGTGTACCTCAGTTATCTTTGTCCAAGCTCAGACAAAGACCCCCCTTTGGGCGTTTTTAACGCGATTGTGAGACTACAGAATCGTAGCGTCTCTCGTTAAGAAGACGTTAATTGGCGGATACAACGTTGCTGGTCGAATAATTCCGGTAAGCAAAGTGAAAGCTGGATTTTATGGTTTCCGTAAAAACAAAAATTAAGTTGAAAAGTAACTAAGTAAAATCTCTCACCATTGAAGACAGGTAAAGCAGAGTCAAGGTGCAAAGGTACGATGTGTGAAAGTTGCTAAGTTGGAGAACTAAAAGTATTAAAATAAGAAAGATAGAAAACTCAGTTATAAATCAAACAATCAAGACTTTTTAGTAGATATTCCTAATTTTAAGAAACTTTTTGTATATTGATTTTCTAGGTGTGAATGAATGAATGAATGCTTGAAATTATTAGTTTCAGAAATGTATATGTAAGTATATTTCTATTTTTCGTATCAAATGCAAGTGCATAATTATAGTATTAAAGGATTTGATAACTAGCCTACTTACCGATTTTCAATTCACAAAGTATGTTTAAAACCCCCACCACCCTATCTTAATACAGTCCACTTAATTTGCTTGTGGTCAATTAGACAGTTAATTAGCCACCTACACCTTTATGGCTTAAAGCAATTAACAAAATTAATTTGTTTGTATCGACCAATTGGTTTGATTAAGATCCATAACCGAACTGTGGGGTGGATGTACCTTTGTGTACTAAATAGCTACCTATATTCTAGCTACGTAAAAAATTACGACAACCGTAAATTGCAAAATAATGAAAAAATATATATTGTGGTTCAAAGTTCTGGCATAAATTAACCAGCCATCAAATATATATATGTATATATAATTAAATTTATCACGGCTTGGCCTGCTGATCCAAATTGGCAAACTCGTCAGTTGTTCTCCAGGAAACTTTCAGAAGGAATGTCCAGATTCAATGAACTATAGAAGAACTCTTGCTACATTCTTGCAGGCGGCCGTCGACTATTAACGGTACTATAAAAAGGCACTTTATTAAATAGTAACTTTCAACCAAAGCTTCCAAAACATGATTAATGCTAAAAAAAAATTGCTAGAGAAGCTTAGAAAGAAAAAATGTAAAAAGAAAAACCTTCATATTTTTATCAGTACAACATTAAAATATGAGTACAAAGAATCAACACCTAAATATTTGCATTATATTTATACTACAACGTTACTTAAATATAGGAACATGATATTATGACCTCACCTGATTTTGCCAGTTTGCAGGTTGCCGCATGTGGTCGGCAGTGCCGAACGTTTGTGGCGGCCGTCTGTCTGGCAACCAAAATACTTCGGCAGCCGCGTGTGTGCCAATTAAAAGAAAATGTGTGCCGCAAAGGAAAAAGCAATCGCTCAGAAGTAATTTGAACAGGTGCCGACTATTGACGGTGGCCTTAATGAGAGGGCTAAAACACAAGGTAAGGAATATTTACGGGCAAGAGAAAATAAAATTAAATGTTAAAGAAAATTTAATATTTTACATACGAAGGCTTTTTTCCAAAATTTACCAACTTCAAAATCAGCCAACTGCTACAAAAGATGAGCGAGACAGAAACAAAGCGAAATAACGGAATTACAAAATAGCGACACATTTAAAAAATCAAAAACAACTCACTTGGCCAGAAACATCGAAAAATCTCAGTAATGAGACCAATAATACGCAAAAGGTAAATATACGAAGACTTGAAATTAAGTCGGACAAAAGATCTCACAAAGTATCTCAAAGAAAAAAAACTTACTGCAGCAGCACTGAGACTGTCGTCAATATGGTTGAATTATCTGATGTTTCCCTGTATTGGTTTTCTCTGCTAGAATGGTTTCTTCTTTGTATCTTTCAAGAAAAAGAATGGGATTGTTTAGAGCTTTTTAAATTATAAATAGGGGTGAGTACATCATAAAAGAAAACATGCAATTTAATCATTTTGACATAGAATCATACCTAACCTTACGGTGACTAACTCAAGATAGTAGTATATTTATATTATAAGAATTTACGTACCGAATATAATAATAATAGCTCTATTGTTTTTGTCTTGATTTATTATATTTAACTTAGCATTCATTACCGATAATTAATAATTTGACTTGAGATTTTTCTTGCACCTATCGTTGTAGTAAGCCTTGCTCCATTAGTACTACGTGTTGACTAGCTAGAGATGTGCTGTTCCGAACAGGTCTGATATCGACCTTCGGTGGAATATTTGTTCTTAAGACTGCTTCTTGCGCACTACCATTAATGATTCCGATAGTGTTATGTGTTATGCCTCTCCATGTCACAATAGGATGAAGTCATGAAAAATGATTGGGCCCGATTCTCGAATGCAATGCGATTCGAAAAACATCTTCGTCTTTCAGCGAATTCTACTGCTTCGACATCATCATTTTAGCTTCTTATTTTTAATGGGTAATATCTACGTTAATATTATAGGAGGAAAGGATGAATTTTTAATTTTACATAATATATAGACGAAGTATACTAAGAGGGAATTTATTATCCCATAGAAAATATGTTTATTATGCTTCAAAAAATATTTTTTAAGGGTAAATTTAGTTTTTCATTTCGCTGTCAAGGCAGTGTTTTTCAGTCTTACATGTTCATGTTTAACAAATACTAATTGAGAGATCCCCTGAGTGACGCACATCACTACTCCAAACTAACTCAAATAATGATATTTAACACCAGTCTACTAAAATATATATAATATCAATATTTTTCCACCTAATATCGATTGAAGCTGATATTTCGAATTAAATTCAGTGTTGCATTGCTATTAGCTTTTAAGTGAAACTTTCAAATTTGTCCGTCAAACTAGAAAATGTATTTATATTTCAGCAAAACTTATTTCCTTCAGAAGCGAGGAGAAATAAACCGTCAGAAGTTATTTTATAAATCTCCGATCTTTCATTTCGACAAATCGTTTCAACTGAGACACAACTGGAGATTGGGAGAAAATCCGTCAATAAAAATTCTTATCGCGAAAGAATTTTTTCGGTTTTTTTCAGATTTTAATAATAGACACATTACTTTCACCCTTCTTTAACTTTTCAACTTTTAATTACTTAATCGCGCTCGTTATTTTAACCAACATAAAATGAAGTAGTATAAATTTCAAAGCTTTGAATCCCAAAACAAAGAACTGGGTTTCTTTAACATAAGAAATATATAATTGCCCATTATTTAAAAGTTAAAACCGTAAAACGATGCTATAGTAAAAACTATTATCTGGCAAATAGCCACTATGTTGTAAGGATCAAAGAAGATTTCCCTAATTAGAGATATTTATGTAAAATAATTTTCGGTAGTGGTTGTGTCAGATAAAATTACGCCTGAATTTAACACTACTATAAATAAGCGACTTCAGCGCTGTTCCTTATTTAACTAATTTCCTTAGCTAATTTGTGAGCTGGAACACATAAAACCCTCCTACTTGTTTGCTAACTTCTATTTAGTTGTTCGCTTTCTTGGCAATAAAATGTGATCCTCATTTTCCTTCGTTTTACATCATAATAGAGACGTATCTATATTATAATTTTTATACTTTTATAAATCGTATATCAGTACATAAATCTTATTTGCTTTTTAACACTTTGGAGCCGGAATTATTTTTCTATAATATTCAGATAAGAACTGTGTCAAGCTAAATTATTTCTTGTGTATACGGGACACACCCACCACATATTTTCCACCAAAAATCATACAATTATTTTCATTTAATCAAAAATAATATTTTAGGTCTCTTATAAAATATATCAAGTAATAAATAATTTTAAAATTTACTCACAATCTCTCTCAGTATAAACAAATCGCCTACATCCACTTATCATTAGCACAATTCACTAAGCAATACTAGTAATTAAAGGATTTCGTTATAATATGGGAACGCTTCCTAATAAGTGAACGAAATAAAACTAATTAGTCAGAACTGAAGATGATTGAGAAAAAGGCAGTTAAACTCAAACTGCCTGCTGAAAAGGGTGTTTAAAAAAATATGGTCTGGCTAACGACAAGCGGATCGTTGGCCCTCAGTTTAATTTTATTTTCTTTTTTATCTTTAGTTGTTTTGTGTTATTCAATTTTTCTACTTTTGTTTCACATATTATGTTGATACTAATAAAATTTCATTATTTTATTAACTTCGTTGAATTTATTCCATTAAAATGTCTAAGCAGTTAAATTCTAAAGAAACCTTTCGATCTTCGACAACATAATAAGGAATACAACTACTTGTAGATCATTTAGATAATGATGGGATTAATGCCAGTGCGAGTGCTATCCCAACTTTTGGAAATGATCTGGAGAGAATTCAGCGGCTAGAACAACCACAGCTAGAAGCTTCCAGAAAATTGTCATTGCCGACAACTTTCAGTCAAGCTGTGCCTTATTGGCTATGCCCACGGAGGAAAAATTTAAATACTTCTCTGAAAACTGCCACAAATACAATACGAGACCATCGCAGACTTCTTCAAGTAGATATGAACTAGCGCATTCAATGGCTGGCCAGCTGTTACATATATGGTAAACCAAGCGACTTTTCGTCTCAATGTTCTGATGCTACACAATGGTCCAAGGATGGGGAAAAGCAAGTGAATAGGAAGTCCTGACTGTTGGAGAGCTGAAATTTGAATCTGGTGAAAGGTCTCACCAGATTTAAATCTTTTTGTATCTGACGCAGGTTCGGACTACTCTATTTAAAAGAAATCATTAAAAATCATTTTAAGATTTTGCGTGTACTCTTTTTCTGCAATTTTCAAAATCTGACAATACTTGAGATACAAGACATTTTTGCCTTTTATCTCATATATTTTTTTTGTAATGCCGAATGATTTTATGTGAGCGTTAATCATTATAGATAAAGATTTAAGAGAACAAGATATTAGTGTTCACTTAAATGCAGAGAGTTTATTTTTTCATGAGAATATTAAGATTAAGTTTTTGAAAAGGACTGGTTCCGGTGTTCGGTTTATTCATATAGAACCCTCCGAAAGAGTTATTTCAAGAAGCACCAGATTAGGCACCAAGACGCAGAAGATTGGCATAAACGCCCAGAGTCCCTATAAAGCTGCTGATGAAATCCAGTGGTTTCGGTGTTTAAATTGTTCATTTAATACAAAACGAAAATGATCTCTAACACGTCATGTAATTACACATAGTTCGCACTGGTTTCAATGTTCAGATTGCCCATATATTACTCGTCGAAATGATTATTTCAAGAAGCATCAGATTATGCATAAAGGCAAAGTTACAAAAGATTAACATAAAGGTCCAGAGTATCCTTCTAAAACTGATCGTAAAGGCAATTTACAGAGGCATGCCTTAAGTCGTAACTTTGCTGATAAAACCCAGTGATTTCAGTGTTTAGATTCATTATTTAAAACGAAGCATAAAGAATCTCTAAAAGACCATTTAAATACACATAGAAGTGCCGATGAACATAGTTTGGACTGGCTGCGGAATTCGAATTGCTCTTATAGAAAAAAACTTCTTCAGAAGCACCAAATTTAGCATCAAGGCAACGCACATATGCAGTCTAGGAATTAATAATTCGAAAAGGGATTTCGATTTCATTGATAATGATTTAGTCGACGCTAATAAACAAAACTAATCAAACTTTTAAATAATTGTATAAGTAACTTTGATATAGATGCACCTTCAGGTAGAGTGAACAGCGGTAATATGGCAAAACGTTTAGAAACCCAAACAAGTTTAGCTTCAGCTGGACGCAAAAGTGTTCGTGGTAAAATAGTGGAGTTACTTGAAACTAATATCATAACGCCTAGTTGTCCACCTTTTTCTAGCAAAATTATTTTGGTAAGGAAAAGAGATGGTTCTGATCGAATATTGTCACGACCAGTAATCCGTGGCGCCTTGCCTTGGATGGCGTGCAGGTTATGTAGCTCAGATTAGGGATCGATCTACGTCAGGTGAGAAGAGATAATAGTAAAAGTACTTCGGTAAAACAATAACAATGTCTATTGGGTAAAGACTTAAGAATTTACACTGTATCCGATTTCTAAAACATGCATGTTTTTCGGTTGAAGTATGGTTTGCATTGTTTATAGGTCTTGTTCCCTGTTTTAAAATAAAATTTATAAAGGGCGGTGTTGTGTTTTAATTTATGGTTATGTATAATTATTTCATTAAGTAATTACTAAGTGTACTTAGCTTGTCTTAATTTCATTCAGCACTTTAAGGCACTGTAACTATTTAACTTTAAAAATCACTTGATTCAGAATTTTGACAGATCTATCGTAGATTCGACTTTAGTACTTTAAACGGGTATTCCCAAGAACTACACTTCTGAGAACTGCACCTCTTAAGTTGGGTTTGAGTATTAGAGTATCGGTAGAACAATCAGAACCACGATCCTGTGAACTGCAGTTATCATTAGAGCGAAATAGGTGAGAGGCAAGAGCCTGTCGGATTAGTGGTCCGCTTGAGTGTTTATATAATAAAATCTGCAGCCATTGCAACTTTAAGGTTCATAATCGCCTGCGCCGTTTGCTCGCGTTGTTCATAATTTACCTTTAATGGTTACATAACATTTTCCAAGATCCAGTTCAAACTTAGGACAGGTTGATAATTAACTAGTACACTTAATAATAACACTGTACTACAAACATAAATTTTGCTCATACCTAGCAATAAAGATAAATTGTTTTGTTAATTTTTTTGCGTTAATATTGTAAACTAGAAAGCATAATAACAAAAAAACACTCAGTCTAATGTTTGAACTTGATACTTGACATTGAAGGATCAAATATTATGAGTATTATCTCAACATGTTTTAAAAACAATCAGTCAAATATCAACAAAATTTAGTATAAAAGAACGAGCAAATCAAGTAGACGACAACTTATCTGGTTGAGTAGTTCCCTTTTAATTAAGGCAAAACGCTCCTCCTGTAAGCTCAAACCCTCCCGATCCTGATGATCTGGTTAAGTAGTTCCCTTTTAATTAAGGCCAAACGCTTTTCTGGTGACCAGGATCAAACCTCCCGACCTTGACTATCTGGTTAAGTAGTTCCCTTTTAATTAAGGCCAAACGCTTTTCTGGTAACCAAGGTCAACCTCCCGACCTTGACTTTCTGGTTAAGTAGTTCCCTTTTAATTAAGGCCAAACGCTTCTCTGGGAACCAAGATCAAAGCTCCCCTAAAGTTACGTCAGTGTAAAAGTAAAGTGTAAAAGTAAAGTAAAACGTAAAGTAAAACGTAAAGTGAAAAGTAAAGTGAACAATAGATAAAAGTGAAACCTAATTAAAGCATACCAACATAAATTAAACAAATTAAAACGCCTCCTAAAAATCTAAAATAAAAGTAAAATACATTCCAAGGTTACTAGCAAATTATTTCATGGAAACGCACTAGATCGAGCCCGGTCCCTCCTAGAAGCTTCGTTGACACGTGGTGGAGGCAGGTCGAGTCCGGTCTCTCCTAGAAGCTTCGTTGACACGTAGTGGAGAACGCCATTTTTGATCCCGAGAACCAAGTAGCCGAAGCACCGTCTGTTCCAGTCGTCGACACGTTTTGGAGGCAGCCGTTTGATCCCCGTACATCGATCGAGGACCATGGATTCGCCGAGGAGATATCCTTTGGAGGTGCCGTTCGGATCCGCAGTGACGTTTATTGGAGGCAGCCGTTCAGACTCCTAACCCCGGGGGCAGTTCAGATGCAGTGAAGTCACTCGATGGAAGAGCCTTTTCGACCTTTTTATAAGTAACGCCATTCTGACTCCCGGACACATAAGTATATATCGTAATTTTTTTTCTAAGCCATTTTTTGACAGGTGCTGTTTTAATTGCGGACGTACAGGGTCAGTCAATTTTTTTTTTGTCTTTCGTCTGAATTAAATAAACTGCGAACACAATTCATAGCCACTGGGATCCACAAGGTTAAAATCGTGTACTAGCCTCTCTTCAGATTTGAGATACCAGCATCAATATTACTGAGTATTACAGAAGAGGACCATAATGAAGAAGAAAATTTTGAGCAGTTTTAATTTTAAAACACAAGTATCATACCTTAGATAAAAGAAAAAATCACCCTTATGAGAGGAAAAAATAAGCAGTCTATGCAGATATAGAGAAATGTAGCTAGAGTATAGAAACGCAAAATGTTAGAGATAGATACCGTATTGGGAAACTCATAGGAAAAACACTTGGGTGTTGGATTAAGTGAAATACTTAGGAGTAAAATGGAGAAAAGTAACTAGGAAATAGAGTTACCGTTGCAAACGCAAGTGTTAACGATAAGTATCCTACTGGGAATAACGTATAGGTGAAACACAAAGGCGTGAACATAAAGCATAGTTGAAATCATATAAAACTCTTATCTAAGGCACATACAGTAACAGTAACTAGAAGAAAGCAGCGTAAATATAGGAAGAAACCAGCATCTATAAAGAAACAATACACTAGGGGGACACGACAACCTGGACCAGGATCGGAGGGAACCAAGAAAAAATAACTAAAAAACCGTAACAAAGTAATTAGGAAGCAACCATAACTAAGTTAACATAAAGAAACCAAAAATTAAGCAAAAAGTAACCAAAACTAAGTAAATACACGGAGACCGGACACCAAGAAGAAATCAGAAACTAAGCAACTAAATATAGAAAATTAGGGAATATAAATAGTAAAAATATATTAGGAATATGTAAATATAATTTGGAACACGAATGTTGATGATCAGTACCTGAGAAAATAGAGAAAATCTTAAGGCAAACATGTAGGCATCCAAAGAAAACGAAGGTTCATATAGAGTAAAATGGACGTATATATAACTTAGAGAAGTTATAATTTTCAATGCAAGTGTTGATGACAGGTACCACATTTGGGAAATCATTGTAAAAACACGGAGGCATTGATTTTGACAAATAAATGCTAAGTTGATAGTAATTTAATTCTGAGACAGACAAGATCGAGATGCTGTCTTACGATTCGTATTAGTTCTGATCCGATGCCAATATCATCAGCTTTTTAATATTGATAAAAATTTAATTCTGAGACAAATCAGGCATATGCCTATTCTTTGTTGTACTGGTAGGAATTTAGTTCTGAGCTAGATGGGATGTATAAATTTTCACGTTTCTTGATGTAACTTTCTGGCTACTTCTACTCATATAATTTAGAGGCTCAAACACTCCTCTAATGTATTCAGACATTGCTATGAATATATTCAAAATACAAAACATTAATTCAATTATCATGTAGTTTTAATAGCCGCGTATGCTTTCGTACTCAATCTAACTTATTTTTTGCTACTTTCACGTGAGCTGTCAGTAAAAGCATTTTGTGCTTAAATAACGGTCATACCCTTTGTATTATTCTTTTGTATCGACGTTATCTATTCTACTTTTCATTTTTAGTGAGAAACTGTGCCTTTTAAGGTAGTTTCGACCAAAGCGAGGTGATGGATAATGTTTTCTGTCATTCCGGCATTGTGGGAAAACAACGGCCAGCTCTTCTGGCCTGAAAATTTGAAACATAATCAACATGAAAAATTACGAAGTAATACATACATAGAACCGCAAGTTCTAAATATGCCATTTGAATAGGAGAACGTTTGTAAAACTTCATGCATGTTGTTTCTTATCAGATCATGAAATATCTTGCACTTATAAAAAGTAATAAGCTGATTGAGGAAGTATACATTTTTATTTTAACGTTTCGACCATGGTTTGGTCTTTATCAAAAACTACAAAGGATAGGAAAAAACAAATTAGAAGGACAACAATATTGGTTTTTGTGGAAACAGACTTACCTAAGAAAGTAAAATACAGTCATTGTCATTATATGAAATACTGTCACTAAAACAAGTCTACATCTTACATATATTTTAAAAGCGAATCCATATAAATAAAATTAAATGAGAGACGTGTAAAACTTGCTTAAGTTACTAACATCCTTCTTATCATTTATTGCACTTGGATTTTTTTGGATTTCGATCATTTCTAGGAATTCCCTTTTTGTGTTTTGTTCAGTCAGTAGTATTTTGGTATCTTTATAATTAAATGTATGTTTTTTTGTTTGTTCGTGATTTGTTAAGGTGGTATAATTTCGTTTGTCATATTTATGGCTTTTAAGGAGGTTTTCGAGATATTGACATGTTTGTCCTATGTATTTACCATTGCAGTTATTACAGGGAATTTCATAAACGGTGTAACTTTTTTTTATTTTTTCGGGTTTTTGTTTTTAGTCTACTAAAATTTTTTGATATGATATTGTGTCCTTTATGACAAATTGTAATGTTATGTTTTTTGAATAGGTTGAATCTGCTGAGACAGACCACTCACAAAAGGCAGAGAGAGATATTTTAAGTTGTTTTTGTTTGATGATGTGGGCTGATTTTTAATTGAATTGTAAGATTTATGTATTATGTCTTTGATTATTTTATTTATTGGATTTTCTGGATAATTATTAATTTTTAAAACATTTTTCGCTTTTTTAATGACTCGTTCTCTGTATTCAAGGTCAGGAAGTTGTATAGCCCTGTCTGCTAATCCAAGAATAAATGATCTTTTTTGGAAAATGGGATGACTAGAAAGAAAATTTAAATACCTGGAAGACCACGTTTTTTTCGTATACCATTCGGTTTTTATTTTTCCACCAGACAATGGTCGAAACGCTAAAATAAAAATGTAATGGAAAAAAATTAAGTTTATTTCAATAAATGACCAAAATCCAAGAAAATTCAACCCCAAATATATAAAAATCGGTCAAAGAAAATAATTTACAACTATATATATTAGCATGGGTGAAGTAATGCTATCCTATGACGCGCTTGAACGCTCCATTGGAAGAAACGTTATAAATGAATTGAAAAACTATGAAAAAATATCAAGAAAAATAGCCAATCAAAAAAATAGGAGGATATTTATACTTAGAAGTAAATCAGAAAAATTAAAGCCAACTTTTTAAAACTTAAAAACTTCTCATATAGAATATGAAAATGTAAGCCTAGAACGAAAATTTCAAGATCACGTATTGTCCAAATTTATTTTTGCTACTATAAGCTTATTAATATCAGAAACAATTACATTATTAAAAAGTTTATCTCACGAGCTTAAGAGTGTTGAATTTCGAATAAAACAAGTATTGCCAAATGAAGTGTTTAACCAATTTAAAAATGAAAATACTGTCAAAAAACAAAATTAAAAAAACAAAACAAAATAAAGAACCTCATTTCAAAACAAAAAACTGACTATAAAAGCACACCACAATTATGGGTTAAAAACCTTACTAACAAACAAATTCCTGATTATGCATTAAATGTGTTGAGTTTAGGTCCTAATTTTGCCATTGAAGTTAAAAAAAAGTCTACCAACTAACACAATTTTATGTAACATCGAGACTGCCATTAACCATTTGAGAGGTGTGGAGAAAGTCCAACTTAGAGCAAAAACATGTAATATTATAACGAATTTCCAAAATAAACTAAAATGTCAACATAATAAAACTGATAATGATCTCACAAAAAACGTTAAAAAAAACTGAAAATTTCTTAAAACTAAATTCTGATTTAAAAATTC
>MU188743.1:0-32063 GCA_016904865.1 Pissodes strobi
TAGTAATTTGCTTAACGATGGATCATAAGTTGACATTTGCTTTAAAGATGGCGTTACAGGAGTCATTTTTCTAAAAAGTAAAGTGACCGCTCTCTGTGATGTTAGCAGCATTTTAAGATCCTTTACACAAATAGAGCACTATGTAAAAATCGACCTATCCTGTTGGTCGATCCATCTCGCATTACAATAATGTTTTCGTGATGCAATCAATCTGTGGCAAGAACTCTCGTGGTCGAGAGGTTTAGATGGCTGGGTCTCACCTGGACGGCCCGGGTTCAAACCCCGTTGCATTTATTTATTATTTTTTAAAAATTACATTTCTAAACAGTTTTTTTCTTGACTTTAGGTTTGTCTTGGGTTAGTTTGGGTTAGCATCTGGTTAGTTTCCTTTTCCTGAGCCCCCGTAGCGAGCGGAGGGCCATGCGGATCGACCAATAGGAGAGGCCGATTTCTACATAGTGCTCTATGTGTGTAAAGGCTCTTATAACGCATGTTAGTATATATTTTATCATTGTATAAAATTTCTTTTTTCTTCAAACGTCAGTAAATCCGTCATTACTCGACTGTGTAGGCGGCCGTGAAGTTTAATTTTTCCTCCGCCGGAGCTTTACTTTTCACTTTTCCGCCGGCGGAGGTAAAAGTGTTGTCATAGCAACATAGATACAATACAAACAAACAACAAAATAAGCGTCAAAAACTCAAGATTTATTAAACTACATTTTGTATTTATCACTCAATTTGTGGCTGCATTTCTAAAAATCACTAATTTAGGAACAAATTGGTTATTATTTAATCGAACTTACTCAATAACTGCTTATTAATACGGAATTAAAACGCAATCGGAGAATCTTAAAAAAATAATTATTGTTGACAGTGTCCACTGACAGCTTTATGTTACATTATATTCACCGACACCAGTCTAAGCAAGGCCACCTACGACCGTGGTCTAAGCCGCCTTGCGAACCCATTTATCTTTAATAATAATTAGATATTATTACTATTAAAAAGAGACGTTTTTGCATTAATTTGTCGACATTTGAAGAAAAAACAGCATATTTTATTTGGAGGAAAAGTTACTTTTCATGGCTTGCTCTCTATTACCAGCCTCACTCCGTTCGGCTGTTAAACACGAGCGCGCCATGAAAAGTATCACTTTTCCTCCATATAAAATAATATACTATTTATACAATGATTTTATTCTCAAGGATCCTAACTAGTCCTACCGCTTGACGAGTCTTGGGCTGCGCGCGCATCACAATGTTTACGGTTTACGTTTACGTTTGTATTTTTTTTCGCTTCATACAATGCCCTCCGCTTGCTTTGCTTGCTCCGGGGCGCAACCAAACGAAACTAATCCAAACTAACCCAAGGCATGCCCAAAATCAAGAAAAAAAATGGTTTTACAAACATAATCATAAAAAAGCATGTCTTGCCACTAGAATCGAACCCGGGCCGCCGTATCAGGATCAGGAACGTAGCATCTAACCACTGAGCCATGAGACTCAATTCGAATAAATTCTTTGGACCATAAAGACATCTACACGGTGTCCTATATAAGAATGCACACTATAGGGATCTCGCAAATTAGAAGAGATACAAAGATGATTAAATTAGAGAAAAGTTGCGCCTTGCTAAATCCCTTAACGTCATATTTCCAAATCTAAAAAAAAAACATTATTTCCGAAGATATTTGGAAAGAGACGAATTTTCTTGATTTCGTTTTTATTTTTTTCTGACGTTATTTGAAAAGATATGACAATGCAAATTTCACATTCCCATTGCTACTTTTCCTGCTCTTCAAGCTGATGTTATTAGATTTTCAATTTGACGTTTCGTTTCTTAGCAACCATCATCAACTTTGTTTTTTCAAATAATCGAAAAAATTTGTTTTGTTGCTAAAAACTCTAATTTCAATCCTAAATCCAAAATCCAACGACATATCGCTTCTTAGCTTCATACATTTATCCGACGTTTCGGATGAAAAAACCATCATCAATGTTATTTGATGATGATTACGCAGGAACGAAACGTGGGATAAAAAATCTAATTACGTCATTAGGAAGAGGACAAAAATTTCCATAGGAACGTGAATTTTATTGCGATCTATCCTCTTTATTAAAACCTGAAAAAAAAATAATTATGTGAAAGTGATCAAAATAAAATTCACATTCCTATGCCATTTTGCCTCCTCAACATGATGACGTAATTGGATTTTTGATCCGACGTTTCGTTCCTTCGTAATCATCATCAAATAGAATTGATGATGGTTTTTTTATCCGAAACGTCGGCAAATGTAAAGAGCGACATGTTGTTGGGTTTAGGATTGAAATTAGAGGTTTTTAGGAATAAAACAATTTTTTTCGACTATTTAAATAAACAAAGTTGATGATGGTTGCTAAGAAACAAAACGTCAGATTGAAAATGTAATAACATCAACTTGAAAAGCAGGAAAAGTGACAATGGCAATGTGAAATTTGCATTGTCATATCTTTTCAAATAAAGTCAGAAAAAAATAAAAACGAAATCGAGAAAATTCGGGTTTTCTCAAATATATTCGGAAGTAATCGGATTTTTTTAGATTTCGAAGCATGACTTTGTAGGGTTCAGCAAGGCACACCTTTTCTCTAATTTAATCATCTTTCTAGCTCTTCTGGTTTGCGAGATCTCTGTACTGTGCATTCTTATATGGGACACCGTGTATTTGTCATAAATGTGTTTACGATGCCCGCGCAAGACCAGGACTCGTCAGGCAGTAGGACTCGTTAGGATCCTAAAGGATAAAATATATGCATGAAGCAGGCCTTCTTTTTGGAAATATCCGCCGGAGTTCTCACGTCTGACGAGTCCTGGGGTCAGAATGATTACATTTGATTTTTTGTCACTTCACGCATGATCCTCCGCTCGCTTCGTAAGCTACGGGAGCGCAGCCAACAAAAACTCATCAAAACTAACCCAAGGCATGTCCAAAATGACGAAAAAAAATTTGCAAACATAACCTTAAAAAGGCATGTCTTGTCACTGGAATCGAACCCGGGCCGCCATCAAAGAAGCATCATTCTAACGACTGAGCCACAAGGCTCGCTGAAAGCAATTTGCTGGACCATAAAAGCGTCTAGGGCACCTACTAAGTTTTCGATGCGACAGTTGCGGACATTCGTAAAGGCCGAATGTATCAGGGGTGCGCCATATTTTGTCTAGGAATATTACTAGTTAAAAAACAAATTCTAATTGTATACCTAATAGGTAATGTCCTTTGATCTGCTTCAGGAATATTTATGAAAATCGGATTCTTTAACGAACTTCTTGTCCTAGAATTCATAGAAAAAGGCATTGTTTATTAAGACAATGAAAAGGGTAACCCGAGGAATTCGCCAAGGAATTGCCCATATACGTACACTACGCTGGACGCCCCTACTTTATTCTTGTATAATGATTTGAGTTAGTTGGGGCCAGATATGTAATTTGGGGCCACTGGACTACCTATTCATGATTTAATGGTTGCCTAACCGGCAGTGAACCGTGTTCGAATTCCCCATCTATTTTTAAAGTTAAAACTGGATGTTTGAGAACTATATTTAAATCAATTACACTCGAGTTGCCGAGTGAAATGTAAGACAATCTTATTGAATTAAAATGGCCACCAAAACATACAAAATATTACAGAACGACGCCTTGGGCCGGTAAGTAAACAACACTATAACTTTATTGTATTTTTGATTGTTATATTTATACAGGATTTCCAATTATTGGTATACCTAAATAGGAAAATTGCAGTGTCAGTCTGAAAAAAACCGCTTCGAATTAAAGATACATTTTTACTAGGGAGAGCATACTTAAATTGAATTATTATTTTAAAAAAATACTTTTAGAAATATAATATAAAATCCAGCGTCGTGTTTGAAAAATGCACGTTTAGTTTGCCGTAGTTTTGAGCCACACTGTAACTTTTCGTATTTGAAACCAAACTAACGTTCACAAAGATACTACCCAACTGGTATTCAATATTTTGAAATATCAGAAAATTGAAGCTGTTTACAGAGAGGGAGTGGTTGATAAATATTTATCTTTTAACTTTTAGTTATATGGTCGCCAATAAAAATTTGAAACAGGGCGAACTGATTCTGAAAGAATCTCCTGTCCTGGTCGGGCCGCATCTAAACGGACCAGCGAGATGTTTCAAGTGTCTCAGAACCATCAACCTGATGATGTGCTCGTTTTGTGACCACTGCAACACCGCCCTAATGTGCATCGATGATTGCAAAGGTGGGTATTCACTATGCACCCGTTCGGCGGATGTTACTCACATTGATTATTTTTATTGGGGATATTTAAAAGCTATAACGTGTGTGTGTATAATTAAAAAAAAAACTGGTTAAAGGGGTGAATTTGAGTCATTTTTGCCGATACCTTCCTTTTAAAAGTATTTTACGTGCAGTATCCATTTAAAATTATTTATCTCACATCAGGAGGTGACATAAACTAAAAATGTAGCTTATTTTATCTTTAGGAAAATATCACACGGACGACGAATGCATCACACTCCGAACGCAAAAAATTAAAGGTCAAATTCTCACAGAGAACCCTTCGGTCATTTTTCCCTTGCGTTGCCTGCTACTCAACATATACAATCCGGAACTGTTCGAGAAGATCATAAAGATGGAGTCTCACTTAGAAAAAAGAAGAGACACCGCCATATGGCGCAGACATAGAATATCCGTCGAAGACGTCCTCAAAGAGAGCAACTTGCTTAGCGACACTGATTTAAAAGAGGAGATAGTGCAGAAGATTTGCGGCATCTTGGACGTGAACAGTTTTGAGGTACGACGATTCGTCATGCAACAAGTCCGCAACTCGATAAATTCGTCCTGTTTTTTTCAGATTAGGCCTCCGTATTTGACAGACTTGACCGTCACCGACCCAGAAAAGCAGTGTCTTAGGGGTCTCTATCCCGAAGCGGCCATGATGTCTAACGACTGCATTGCAAACACCCATCTTGCTGTGGACGATACTTTTATGATGAGCATATATGCCAGCGTTGATATAAAGCAAAACGAGCTTATTTTTACTAACTACGCTAATGTCTTACAGGTAATCTGTAATTTATCGATATATGCATTTATACTAAAACTAGATTGGTTTAACTTTCGATCAATGTGATGTTTTTTTACGCTGCAGTGTAGGATACATTTATAAGTTGATATAGCTACGCAAATTTACGAAAATTTTTTTTCCGTATAATGCACATTTATACATCGATTGAGAAATTTTATCAGTGTAGAATTGAGGAGAAAACTTCCAATATAATTCGAGGTTTAATATTTTTATAGCTTTTTTTTACAGTGTAGAACACTTTCATATATCGATATTACGTTTTTGTACTCTATAATTAGGGGAACAAAGTTCACAAATAAAGACCTAATTTCGTAAAGGCCCTAAAACCAAAGGTATTGGTGCGACGTGTTTCTCTATGTTAGCGTCAACTTTTTCTCTTATTTTTAGGGAAACCAAGAGAGACAGCAATACCTACTCGAAGGTAAATATTTTTCCTGCGAGTGTAAAAGATGCCAAGATCCCACCGAACTAGGGACGGAAATCAGTTCCTTGATTTGCCACAAATGCAGAAAAGGATTTCTGAGATACACGGAGATCGAACGCGGTTTCAAAATATGGCAGTGTAGCGAATGTAAGCATTGTTTCAAGGATTTCCTGATCAATCTGGCAATAGAGGAAGGAAGAAGGCGTATAGAAGATTTGGGTAAAAAGTTAACTTTCCCATTAAATATTACTTCATTTATGTGAAATATTATTGCAGTTTCGGAGCTGTACTTTGTATTTTCAAGTAACTAGCCAAAACGAAATTAACCTGATTTTATCTTTAAAGAAACCATTTTTGTCGCTATCTGCTGGTACTAGTCAATTTTTTTTTATCCATCAGTGTTTTATTACCAATGTTGAACGTGGAATTTTAAACACACGCATCCACCATTCTGTCAATTAAACCGGTTATATGAGTTGCCCGTTCTATTTTTTTTTCAGATTATTTTAACTGGAATTAAAATTAACTGAATTAAGTGAGCTTTTTAACTGAAAGATATTTTTTCCCCTGATCGGCCAAAATAAAGTATCAAGTTAATGCGAATTTCAAGAAACCCATACCATTTTAGTGATGTTTTTCTAGATCCGACTGGGATTCAGGACATGGAAAACCTTTACAAAAGGCTTCTCTTGACCTTCCATCCCAACCATTACCTGTTATTGGAACTGAAGCAGAACATGGTGAGCCTTTACTCCAAGTTACCACCCAGCAAGCACAATTTAAATCGAAAAATTGACTTATGCGGTCGATTAATGTCCGTGTTTTCAAAATTGGAACCTGGAATATCCAGGGTCAGAGGTAAATATATTACTTACTGCCCCGTTTGTTGGGTGTTTCGAACATAGGTAACTTTTTACAAATTTTAAGTTGAAAAGCTCAGTTGGTTTTCCGGATACTGGTTGTTTAAAAATTTCGAAATCGCTTGAAAGGACTGTATGGTGGAATTATCAATGAATTGCATTTATTCGATTAAATTTTACCTTGTTTTCAGCTTTAACAATGTATGAACTGCAATCAGCCATAGTCGACCTAACGAACAAAGAATATAGAGAAAAAGAAATCGATGACGAAGAACTGGTCGCAAAACTTCAAACTGGAGAAAAAATTCTAAAAGAATGCCTAAAATGCCTATTATATGAACCAACCAAAAGTCCGGAAGGTAGGGTGGCTCAACTGGCGCTCAATGAGCTCAAAATGCTGAGAAACTCCATAAAAAATATACAGCGTGATCTTATGGCTGTCAAAAATGAGGCAAACGAAAAAAAATCGGAAATAGCCAAGAGACTCAAGGAAAAATTGGAGAAAAATAAAGAAAAGGTAAAACAAGACGAAGAAGAAAAAGAAAATGTGAGAGACAAATCTGACGGGCAGCGCGCCCCAGTGGAATACGGCACTAAGGAAAATATAAATAATATTTCTATTAAAACCGGTAAAAAGAAAAATAAGAAGAAGAATAAGTAATAATAGTTTTGCTTTTGTAAAAACCACAAGACTGGCCCACAAAGAATAAATATATATCATACACAAATAGAAAATTACCTAGGCTATTTCATTTACTAAAAATGCGTTATTTGCTGAAGGTTTAAGTGCGAAAGTGATGCCAAGCGATTAAACAGCATTAATTAATATTTGCGAGACTACTTTGTTTATTAAGTACTATTAGCCCATTTCTTATCCACGGTAAACACCCAATGTATGATATGGATTATTATAATGCTAAGGTCATTATTAGAGGTAATTTATTGTATCAATATTATGCTTGTAACCTTAGTAGTGTAAACATATGAGGGAGAAGGTGGTGTAAAAAGTGTGCTTTTAATAATAATTTAAATGATGGGATAAAACAATATAAATAAGGCTATAGAAGTAACTTGTTAAACGATTTGCTGACACCAACTACTTTCGCAAAAACAATTGAACATGATTTAATTGTTTAATAATAATTTAATTTTACTTGACAAAATACTCTTAAACGCAGTAAAGGTATTATCATGGCTTTGCATGGCTCTCCGCTCGCTTCGGTCACTACCGGGGCTCAATCAACAAGAACTAACCAAGTGCTAACCAAAACCAACCCAAGGCTAACTCAAACTAACCCAAAATTAAGAAAAAAAAAGGTAAATTAAAAAAAAAACAATGATACAAAACATCCGTCGCGACCGACGGGAATCGAACCCGCAGCACAGGAATGGCAAGCAAGCACTCTGCCCACTACGCCACCGAGGCGTTGTAGAAATCTTGTTAGGTACAGTATACATAATTTTCCGTTGCAGCGCGATGTGCTGAATTTCAGAAAACATTGGTAATCTAAAATACGCATCTTTGCTAAGCCATTGTTTACTGCTCTTCGGAGCACAGTTGCTCTGTATAATAGTAAACAATGGTAATACGCGGCCAGGCCGCATACACAGTAATTGCCCTTGTGCTAGCTATACGCCATAGGACAAATGTACATGCTTTTCATGCGTTGGGTTAGTTTTCGTAAGTCTTTGTTGGTTGCGCCTTCGCAGCGAGAAATCCCTTCGTCGCTCCGGGGGCGCAGCCAACAAAAACTAACGAAAACTAACCCAACGCATGAAAAGCATGTACATTTAATGAACAGTTATATTATATTCGTCCTATGGCGTATAGCTAGCATGGATGCTGTTACTGGATATGCGACCCGGCCCAGCTGCGTAAAGCCATTGTCCAGTACAGCAGAGCACATTTTCTCACTCACGTGTATTGTGACATCTTATCTTACGGCAGCTTGTCACGGGCCGACTTGACTATCGTATATAGAAGCGTAAATAACCTTAGAACTTGTCGCCGTTCCTTATGGTTTCGAGCGCAATTATATTTATTAGCGCAAAACCCTCGTAGATTCCGTCCGGCTTTCGTAGCGCATACTGTTTTTGGATTGGTTGTCGAGTTGGGCGTCGCGCGCAGTTACTTGATTGCCTTCGGAATAATTAGGAAATTTTATTAGATGGAGTGGTTTAATGACAATGCTCTTTTGACTACTCTGAGTAGTTTTTTTTTTGGTAGATGCCGATACATCAAAATCCCAGATTTCCATTTTCTAAATCCCTTGGATGAATTGAGAGGAACATGTGACTTGTCAAGCCATGCGTTCATTGGTGGATCGAGATTTTCGAAGTGGGGACTCTTTGATCCTAGAGTTTCGATTTACTGGCGTCACTCTACGTCGACCTTTCTGTGAGTCAGCAGTTTTTTGGGTACCGGTGGGAATCAATTTTTGCTTACCTTTTATGAGATTGTCCAACCGGGCGATTTTTAATAGTTTCAGTTCATATCTGTGCCTGATCTTTTATTAAGTGCTGGTGTCTGAAACTGCCCTTTGTGGGATTTGAATGCTGCTTTAGCGAGAAGCCTTCTCGTCCAGCTGTCAGGCTATCTAGCGATAAGCAACCGGCTACCCCTACACAGGATCCGACCGTCGGGTCTACTCCTATCGACAGGTCTACTTCTACAGTCGGGTTCATTGCTATCGACGGATATTGCTATCGTCGAGCATCGCTAACGACAGGGTTTTCCTTGGCTACGCCTGTCTAACTGAACTACCTACAGTCTTGCTGCCCTTCGCCTGTCAAAGAAGTCTCTTCCTCCCGTGAGCAGTTCTTTTCTGGAAGCTGCCTGAGGAGCTACTCATCAGCCAAGTGAGAAATTTCTATTTTTTTATACATATATTTTGTGACAATTGCGTGCAATTAACCCATGAACTCTAACTATTTTTTTTTTGTTTTGATTAACCTTTTAACTTTTTCTCCTTAACTAAGGTAACATTTATTTTATTCTTATTTTCTTTTAAATGAACTTTGAATAATGGGCCAATTTTATCTAGCCTAAGACGCTTGATTTTATTTGATCGAATTCTAAAATTCAGTTAAATTCGTTTGATCTAGAACCAATCCGATTTTGGATTAAATTATGAACTTTTGATTGACTGACGCAATAATGTTGTAAATCGCACTAGTTTTTTTATTATTATTCTTTATTTTTCACGATTTCTGGCTTACGTTAGATACCTGTAGATCAGATAACTACTATTTTTGTTACGGCCTAGTAGACTTTGCGTTATTCTTAATTGTTATTGTGGCCTTTGATATTTTTTTATTCAAACAAACTATTCATTATCTTTGTCCTACCGGTAACTTGACCGGCAAGTACTTACGCTTAAGTTCAACACTCCTTAAATTCTATGAGTGATTGGTTGCTACAAGCCCGTGGTGCCTTAAATAAATAAAAGCCACCCCTATTCTCTGATATTTGAGCTAGGGCCTAATTAGTACGCTCGGCGACAACTCGTTCCAGCCTACGTAGCGACACTCGTAAATTCATACAGTTTTAATTTTAAATTCTCCAACTTTCATTTTTTCTTTTAATTTGAAGTTATTCACTATCGGTTCCTTCTAAGCTGAAGTGAAGGTTTTGCGCCTATTAGAAGGACATAAAAAGCGTAACAAGCAGTATATCGGAGATTTTTGAAGCTAACGTATTACGGTGGTCGTGTCTTGTGCTAGTGTATATTTAGTAAACTCGCGTTCTGGTCAGATCATATCCGCTACGCTCTCAATTTGTTATAAATTGTCTTTAGTATGTGCATGTATACTAGGTGGTATGTATTATGTTTCCCGTAGGAGTAATGTGAATGGATCGAGCGTAGAACACAGGGTAAGGACATATTTTATATGTACTTTTTGATGTGTAAACATCTTACGCGGCGGTATGAGGGTAAATCCGGCAAATGGGACGGAAATGCGCAAACCAATTCTAGCTGCTAGGGCTGTATTATGTACAATTTTGCCATTTAAAATCGTTTTAAACGGATTTTAGACGATAAAAAAGCATATTTTAAATTAAACGAACCGTCAAAAGTATTATTTTTTGATTATTATATTCGCAGTGTATTTGGATCCATAGCACAGCTTATTTTTAATGGCCGGTTGAATTTAAAATGCATTTTCGCTTCAAAATCCACGACAAATTCGTCTGAAACCACGGCTATCGGCCTAAAATAGTACGAATTTTTGGATTTTTATACAATTTTACCATTTGAAATCGTTTTAAATGAATTTTAGACGATAAAAAGCATATTATTATTTTGAATTAAACGAACTGTCAAAAGTATTATTCAGATGCCCAGACGTTTAAAACAATATTGTCATAGCTCTCTTCTAAGATTTGAGAGAGTTGGTTATTGACTTTCCCAAATCAAAGGATGTCGGCCCACGATTACTAGGTAAATAAGCTATGTCCATATGTTGATGTTATTCCTGATGGCATTAGATTTTCGTGTCGAATTTATGCATTTAATTAATCCACTCCGAAGCTGCCAATAAGTATTATTAAAGAATCCTAATATTATAAATGCGAACGTGTTTGTTTTTATTCTATGAACAAGCTAAAATATATGGGTAACGGCCATAGCACGTTGAAAATACCACTTCTCGTCCGCTCATTAAAGTTAAGCAAACGTCGGGCGTGGTTAGTACTTGGATGGGTGACCGCTTGGGAACACAACGGGTTGTTCTCATTTTTTTACAACCGATGTCGTCATAGGATATGTTTACACATCAGTGTCGAGTACTAGCAGACTCGCTCATTTTTTTTATTTATTAAACGTTCACGGTTTGCTTCTTGGTGCAAGTGCCTGATTGAAATGTAACTTAATTCTGGTAAATAATTTTTTTTTCTTATGTACATTTTTCTTTAATATATAAATTAATTTTATTTTCTAACATTTTTTTTTATTTGTTAACGGTTATGTCATGTAAATTAATATTGCGTTTTTCTTAAACTGTACAAGTAAAGAAAAATAGATGTATACAAAAATACCATTTGGGTAATTTAACAGGGTCTTAACCGCCAGTGGTGATAAATCATTCACTATTGTTACGATCACGTCCAAAGAGTCTGGGCCTTAAGGTACAATGAATGTGCCATGGGCAAGGATCGTTTCAATACAAAAATTTTCATCGTAATTAATTAAAAAACATTACACAGAGTTTTAGGAATAACTTCAGTTTAATTTCATAAGTTACAATTGTTACAATAATTTGCCGCATTGTCGCAAACCAGCTTATAGTGGCATATACATATTATATATAAACAAGTAAAAATATTGGGCTGCTTTAAGCATTATAAATATTCGGTAGATACTGGGTTATCACATATATTATTCAATATACATAGTACGCTACATTTCGCTGCCATGTTTATTTTATCTGTATTTCCGAAACGCGACGTGCGCATAGAACGTTCCGTAGACGAGCAAACCGCCAAAAACCTAATCGCATTCTTTATCTACAGATCAGTTAACGCTCTATCCAGTAAACAGAAAACTCACAGTCTTGGACCGGGCCCGGCAATGGCTAAGGCATCGACCTATTACACATTGTTCGATGGCTAAGGGTATCAATAACATTACCAACTTAACTGCAATTGATGTTTTAAAATCAAATCACCTTCCAATTCTAGTTTCCCTAGGAAATATCCCTATGTGGGGACGCTGTAAGATTTACTCGTATAGGAATGTGAATTGGAGAGACTATCTAGCGAAACTAATTGACGTCACGGATATCTCCCGCTAGATACCACTGGCGTAAGAACTGGAATACCAAGTAGGTACGCTGACGAATATCTGTAGTGTCAGAACAGGATCGTGTCTCTATGAGCCTATGGTCACTGCCAGAAGTTGAATCGACGCACCTCCTGACAATATGGAATTAATAAAACTTAAAAGAGTGATTAAAACTAAGTGGCATAGGACATAGGTGACGGGCCTTAATAGACAAGCTCACAAGCTCTCACTGATGTATGTAAAGTAGTATATTTCATCTCCACTTAAAAACAGTTGTAATGTTTTTGCGGGAAAAATTATTTTCAAAAATTCTTAGAAAAATTACTTTTACACCGTTCTATTTTTCCAACGAATTTAGTATCCTCCTACAGCATTTTTTAGTAACTTTAAAAGTGAAAACCGAAACTTCGCTTTTCCGAGAAATCAAATTCGTAAATTCTTGACAGAATAGAGAAGGTATTTTATTTTATAAAGTTTCGCAGACAGATGTATCAAGGACCTCACCAAGAAGTTGAAACACATAAAGTGGCTTAGTACTTGGATGAGACATATAAAGAAGACTGAGGACGTCTTCTTTATATGTCTCATCAGATGCATAAAAATGGCTTTGAACGTACTTGAGAATGACTGATGAACAGAGCGACACATAGAAGGGCGTCAGTTTAACATATAAGAGAGTTCTTTTAACCCTATTAAGAGTGAATGGTGCATAAAGATCGTGTACATCCGCATCTTCCAAACCGATAACAAAACACGACTAGGTACTTTTCGATTTTTGGGAGGTTACAGATTACTTACTATCTAAAGGATATTTGGTTAATTTGGCTTTTTTAGGTTTGGGTTCTTCGTCGGTATCGACCATCAAAAACGGAATCTTGTGCTCTAAAGTCATATCGCTCTCGGGAGGAAGTCCCACGCAGGCCTTCAGTATGTTTTCTATGCAAGCTCGTTGTTTAAAAAGAGCGTTGACAACCGGAGTACCATTGGGCACCTGTAACATAGGAATAAAATAGTAGTACGCAAAACCCATTTGTATTTGGTATGGGACGGGCTAAAGAATATGTAAAGGAAAATGAAAATGGAATATACAAAAAAACACGTCGAAAAGTTTGACTTAAAATGTCGCATTATAACGGTCTCTTTTTGCCACTCATCAGAAGATATTAACGTGCTCCTGGTTCTGACATTATTGACTTTAATAGTAGGTAGTAATGCTAAAATATATTGTCACCACTATATTGCACTAATAAGGCACGCATAAGTTAAGTATGATGCAGAACCAGACAACTTACCAAAGGAGCTTTGCACAAATAACTCAACACAGACATAACGGGATGCAAAGTGGTATAGTCGTCATCGCTCCGCTGCTGCCTTTTGACCTCTATCCTGGAAAATAGTTCCGCCAAAACGATCAAATCAAGAATAAGAGGGGTCGCCAATAAAGAATCTTCGCAGGTGTTATGAGTGACTATGGTGTTGAGGCCGCCCATCATGATTTCGGAGGTGTATTCATCCATGGCTCTCTTAGAATCTCCTAGAAAATACATATAGTCAAAGTCAAGTAAATATGCTTTATTGTTTACATAATTATCTTTAAAGAAAAAAAGAACAAAAATATGACGTTATAAACCGAATAATTTAGTGCCTTAAGTACAAAAAACTTGCTGACAAAACGTTCAATACACATAATTATCATTAAAGAAAAAAAAACAAAAAATATGACGTTATTATAAACCGAACAATATTAGTAGTATTAAAAATCACAGCTTCATAGTTTGTCATAAGGTAAGAAGACACATAAGAGTAAAAAGTGTTAAATTTTAAAATAGGAAAAATGAAACATACATCAAGTTAAAAACCAACAAATTATATCACCAAGAATATCACACTAATCTGTCATTGTAGTATTCTACAATATAGTAATAAGCCTTATTTTTTAAAGCATTGGAGACGAATCGCCAGAACAATTTGAAACTTTTAATGTTTCTATAAAGCAAAGGCAGTTGATTATAACTTTTGATACTCTCATGAATTAATGAATTCTTTGTTAAGGCCGATTTAGGGACTGGCAGGAGAATATTTTGGGACTGACGTATTTGATAAGGCTCAGGCCTGTTAGACACAGAACTTCTTCTTCTTCTTCTTCTTTAGCCTGTGTTTGTCCACTCCTGGACATAGGCCTCTTCCAGTGACTCATGTCGATCTATCTTGAGCGGCCTTATTCCAATTTTTTCTTGCATGACGCTGGATGTCGTCTCTTCATCTTGCCTGCGGACGTCCTATACTCCTTTTTGTTGCCCTTGATCTCAATTGCATTAGTGTTTTCGTCCATTTGGAGTTATTTCTGGCCAGGTGCCCCGCTCACTGCCACTTGAGCTTCGCCACCCTTTCCAGGACGGCGACGTCGCAAACTCCTGTGCATTTAAAGATCCTTTACACAAATAGTGCACTATGTAAAAATCAACCTCTCCTATTGGTCGATCCATCTCGTATTACGATATGTCTGCGTGATGCAATCGGTTTCTATCAAGAGCTCTCGTGGTGTAGAGATTTAGATCGTTGGGTCTCACCTGGGAAACGCGGGTTCGAACCCCGTTGCTTTTTTAATTTTTTTTTAAAGATTATGTTTCTAAACAGCTTTTTTTCTTGATTTTGGGTATGTCTTGGGTTAGATTGGGTTAGCACCTGGTTAGTTTCCTTTTCTTGAGCCCCCGTAGCGAGCGAAGCGAGCGGAGGGCCATGCGGATCGACCAATGGGAAAGGCCGATTTTTATATAGTGCACTATTTGTGTAAAGGATCTTATAATGCAACTCCTGTCCTCCGCCTAATATCTACGTTTCGGATCCTGTCTCGCAAACTTACTCCCAGCATTGCTCGTTCCATTGCTCTTTGGCAGATTCGGAGACGGTTGACGCTGTTAATTGTAAGGGTGGCGGTTTCGAGTCCGTATGTTGTCACAGGTAGGATGCAGATATCGTAGACCCTCCTCTTTAGGTTCACTGGGATTTTTGGTTGTCGAAGTATGTAGCTAAGCTTCCCGAATGCTGCCAAGCTGAGGCCGATTCGTCTGGTAATCTCTGGGGTTTGATTACTCTTTCCGATTTTGATGTTATGTCCTAGATATATGTATTCTTCGACTAGCTCCAAAGTGTGGTTCTCGATGGTGACTCTCATGTTAGATGTACTCAAGATTTTGGTCTTCTGTAGGTTCATTTTAAGACCAACAGCTTCGGAGACTACTCTGAGCTCTTGATGCATCGTCGTAAGTTCGGCCGGATCGCTGCTAAAGAGAACAACATCATCTGCGAAGCGGAGATGGTTAAGATATTTCCCGTCGATCTTGATGCCTTTCTGATCCTATTATAGGCCTTTAAATGCGTTCTCCATTGCTAGGGTGAATAACTTGGGTGAAATTGTATCCCCCTGCCTGACACCTCGCTGTACCTACTTGGACTTTTACAGTAACTCATTCTTCAATTTTTACGTGCATGGTAGCATGTTCGTAGATATATCGTATGATGTTCGAGTATCTGTAATCTATGCGAGCGTTATTCATCGCGTCCAGTATCGCACAGGTTTCGATTGAATCGAAAGCCTTCTGATAGTCGACGAAGGCCATGTGCAGTGGGATGTTGTATTCTGTGCATTTTTCTACTAACGTAGTACAGTCGTGCTGTATGCCTTTCTGAAACCCGCCTGTTCGACTGGCTGGTAAAAGTCGAATTTATTGCTCAGGCGGCTCGTTATTATTTTAGTTAGTAGGTTTGGATGGATAGCGGACTAATGGGCCTGAAATTATCTAGATTTGTGCAGTCTCCTTTTTTGAATAATAGGACAACTTCTGCGTTTTTCCAAGAGTGCATGATTTTTTCTTCTTCTAGACATTTATTTAGTAAGGTCAGGAGTGCCTTCGTGAGTGTCTCTCCTCCGGCCTTCAACATCTCACTGGTGATCTGGTCTTCTCCCGGGGCTTTGCAGTTCTTCAGGTGTTTTAGCGCTGCCTCTAGTTATTCTCCATCAATGGGCTCTAGTTCTTCTGATCCTATGTTTAGGATTGGCTAATGAGTTTGACCTGGTTGTGCCACCGATGGACTGTATAGTCGTCGATTGAAATTCTCAATAATGTTTGTGATCTTTCCTCTTTCATTCTGAATGACTCCTTGATCGTTTTTCATCTTATGGATAATCATTTTACCTCTAGATCTCTCGGAACGGAGAACTCTCATGTTTGCGTTGCTCTGTATGGCTTCCTCTACCATCCTCGTATTATAAGCTCTCTGATCTTTCCTGATGGCATTCTTCACGATCTTATTTAGGTCCCCATACCTTGGTGAGTTTTTGTCGGTTTTCCTCCGTTCTTCGATGAGTTGTTCTGTTTCTAAACTGATTTTCGGATGTTTCTTACTTTGGAGAGAACAGACTTTCCGCACTGCGTTTCTAATGCTAGAGGTGATCTTCGTTGAGAGCGCGTTTAGTTCCATGTTTCGCGTATCTTCAACTGGGTGTAGCTTGTTGTCAATCTGCCTATTGAATTCTTCCTCTTTCTCCCGTAGTTCACCTGTGGTTGGCCGCAGGCGCGGCTTCTCAGTAAGGTCATTTGGTCAATGACCCTCCTAATTTTAATTTAATTATATATTTTTTTAATTATCAGCTGATAATTAGTTTTTTAAAAGTGCGGATGCATTTTCATGCGAAAACTCCCCAATTTGTTCAGTTGATGCTGAATTCCCGGCCGTATTTTAAATTCACCTTATGGGTGTTTACGGCAATTATGGAACCGAAACTAAGACGGAGCGCGTAGATACACGCTTTCTATGGAGTTAAAAAGACACACATAGTTGACGAAATAGTCGACGGCCGGCCAATGACAGTGCTTTTGGTGCTCGCAGGTCCGCATGCTGCTTGACATACTCGAACCGCTCGGAGGAATAAAATATTATATTGCAAGATATTAGGGTTACGAGTTAGACAAAGAAAAACTAATATTAATTGGCTGATATTGTCATACGCACTGCGTTTACAAAAACTTATATGAAATTTAGTTGTTAGATTTTATGTACTATTCCAATGAGAACAGAAAGTGTGTTCAACCCTAAAAAGAATTAAAACATGTTAGAAATACAATGGGGGAGTCAAGTTTGAGTACTTTAGCAATGTTAATTATTGAAAAACCTTTAATTTAAATGAGCTAGTGATTGATCATTTCTTCAAACAGAATGGTAGAAGAATCCATTTGATTTACAAACACATAACTACATAAAAGGTTAAAAGTATTTTAGTTTTATTTATAATTACCTATAATTTGTTCAGAGCAGTTACCTACAAAGTTTCGTAATAATGAGGATACTAGCAAATCTCACAAGGACATTGCAGTTGGTTTCAACAAGCATTACCTTTAAATACATTTGGTTATTTTTTTCTAAAGAAAAAAACATTTTGGGCGTGGCGCTCCGAAAAGTTTTCGACTTCAGCGCTATTCTGGCATGCGCCTCTGTCCACCTAGATTTGACCCACTTGCCAATAAACTCACGAGCCGCGACTGGTTGGCCGTATCATTCTTTCCACTAGAGCTTTTCTCTGGTGTCGAGTATCGACGTGGATCCTGGCTCTGACCAATCTGTGACCACGTGGCATGGTAGCAATGCCTGCCTGTGTCAAAGCGGTTTATTTCTGACACGTCCGAGCATAATCGGGGGTTCGATGTTAGAACATGGTCTATCTCGTTTTTGATCCTGCTATCGTGGCTCTTCCAAGTCCATTTTCTTTTCGGATGCTTTTTGTAGGAGGTATTCATGCAGTAGAGCCTCTCCTTGTTGAGGAAGTCGATCATGGTTTGTCCCCTTTCGTTCCTCGCTCCCAACCCGAATTTACCGATGAAGGAAGGATCCATCGGCAATCTGGCGCCAATCGTCTCGTTGAAATTGCCTATTATCACACAGATTTTGGTCTTTTCTGCGCTCTTTGCAGTTATTAGATCTTCGTAGAATTTCTCAATTTCTTCGTCTGAGGAGGCGGAGGTGGGTGCATATGCTTGGATGATTTGGACACTAAGCATGGCATTGATCCTGATCATTACATACATTACTCTGATCTTATCTTTGTAACCAGGTGTTTCTTCTTTTTGTGAACCAGTAAAGCAGTGCCTCCGATGTGTGAGTTTGTATCCGAGTTCTTTTGGACCAGTAAATGTCCAGATTTGAGGATGGTGACCGCTTCGCCGCTCAGTCTTGTTTCGCTGATCCCCACTTTATGTTCTGCAGTTCGTGTTCTAGGCCATTGAGATATTGCTCCAGCCTCATGGTGCGGATATTGTGCGTCCCCACGTAAAGGGTCTCTTCAAGTTTGCCTTCTTCTGACACAGAACGTTCTTTATGAATTAAACATACTGTTTCAAGCATAAACAATGCCACCAGTTAAAATCTGTAATGAAAGAAACAAGGGCCCGCAATGATCCCTGGATCTTGCCCTGTTCAGATACCTAACTGCTTCTGAAGAACGAAAACTGAATTAAACAGGTGCTGGCCGCATAAGCCCGAGAAAGCAATCCCGTATCTAAGCTGCGACTCCACCAACGAGTAATTAATCCACCCTTACCGAGGAGATTCGATACTTTTCGCAGAACATAGCAAGCTGCAGATAGCAGCGCAAATATGGTCGTGAAATTTTAATTTCGCATCCAGAATGATGCCTAAGAATTTACACGGTGCTCTCAATTGTCTGATTATCCAAAGAGATAAAAGTTAGCGCACTTTTGAACGACATTATATTGTTTTTTTTTAATATTAAAACAGAGAGAGTTGGAGTCACACCACTTTTTGATACACGCAATATATTGGCAAACTGTGAGTTTCAGGTCGCTAGTTACATGCCCATGCCATAGACCTATAGCATCATCAGCAAAAAGTGTGATTTTACCTTTAATATGTAGAAAGGCCAGGTCATTTATATAAAGCAAGAACAAAATTGGACCCAGCACTGATCCCTGTGGAATACCCCTCGAAATAGCTGCAGACTTTGAACGCTACTCATTGCACTGGACCAGCTGTGACTTCTCGGAGATGTAGCTTTGGAACCAATGAAGAGTGCTACCTCGAAAGCTATATCGCTCAAGCTTCAGCAGGAGTGTTCTGTGATCCACACAGAAAAATGGTAGACCACTGCCGCCGCGCACGCCGTAGCAAGACATTAGTAAAAGACACGCTCTCCAAGAAGGAAAAGATAGTCAGTGCACTTTGATTTTTGGAACCCAAATTGCGCCTCCCTTAAGATGTTGAATTGAGAAAGGCGTTCCATTATTCGTATTTTCACAAGTTTTCCAATAATCTTTGAAGAGGTAGACAGTAGGGAGATTGGGCAGAAATTGGATGGATCACCTGCATCTCCACCTTTGTGAATAGGTATAACCGAGCCGTTTTTAAGCAGTCGGGAAATACACTGATTGGTTTGTAATGTCTACATTACCAAGATCTGCAGGACACAATCGGCAACACTTTCCAGAACCTTGACTGATATACCATCCAAGCCTAACGAATTTTTATTCCTTATGCTCGACAGTGCCCTCGTTATTTTTTGAATATTGGTGCAATATAGTACAAATTCATCAGGAATCTACAGAAGGATAATTTGACTGGTTTAGACCAGAGGCTAGTTTTTCTGCAACAGATCAGTAAAACCTATTAATTAGGTGATTAGCTGTTCTTACCTCTTAGGTTATTATATACGAAATCATTTATTAATAAGCATGTGAAATGGGGAACTAGGCTAAAAACTGATACTGACACTAACAAGCATCATCAAAACCGTAATTCAAATCCCAAAACATTAACAGCCAGCAAAAATTAACAAAATATTTAATTAAAATTATTCATTGTTATGATTCAGTACTAATAAAAACAATATGAATCTCACTTACCAACATATGGTACATATTTGATAACGACAACGTGATCAGGTTTTTCGCCAGGCTTGTACAAAATATCGTTCGCCTTCACCATATCGTCTATAACGTTACTCTTGGATATCTAAAAAGAAATCGGCTCAATTAACACTTTGACTGTTCCATAGCGATTCATACATAAACGTCGCTGATTCATTTGCATTCCCGGTTGCATGATGCTTTTATTTTTGAGCTGTGGTCTAGACATTTACTATTAAATGAATGTCTAACTAATGCATATGTAACTCATGGGACTTTCGGAATTATAGTCAGAAAAAGTTTTACTTAAGAGACAAATATACAATATTGGGGTAATAAATAATGCAGAGCGACGGTAGTTTTTACTAAAGCATAAAATAAAATGAATAAGAAATATTTTTTAACAGTGATGCAGCAGAAAGATGCATTTATTCTAGTGATACAGAAAAATTAGTGATATTTACTAAAGCATTGTAGACATGAAGCTTTTTGACAGGACCTACACTCAATAGACACGTGTCTGGTGCGGTTTCCAACAAAATTTTAATCTGTTTCTGTTTTATCTTGCGTAGCATCATTTACGTCTAATATTACCATCTAGTTTTCAAGTGGCTATTGCTAGTCCCAGGTTAAATTCGAATATCTGGCGAGGTTCAAGTTGTAGAATGTTATTGCCAGAACATAGTTCTTTATAACCAAGAGTTTATAACTGGCCCAGCAATCAACTATAGCAACTTTTTTGTTCTTAATAAGCGGCTTTCTTAGGCAACTAGATTAGCTGCTCATTTGATTAAAAATATCAATTCCTGTTTACCTTTATATTATAATGTTATTTTAGGCTTTGGTTTCCTAGTACCAGCTGGTGTCATCTCAGTTCCTTCAGACGTAGAGAACCTTAGAGAACCGTTTATCACACCATTTCAGATGTGATATTATTAGCGTATATGGCAATGGACTTGCAGCGCTTCAACTTAGCACTTTCATTATCCTAATCATAAGACGGTGCTAGTACAAATGATCAAGTGTCCAGTACTACTCACAAAATCTTTTTCATTTCGTCTTTATCTGCATTTCTTAAACTGTTCATCCGATGCGTACGAGTCACGGTGTTGGATTCTAGCATCTGGCTGAGTGTCGGTCGGTTTGATTCACTTATCATAAGTTGCAACACAGAATCATCAATAATAGAAACAATATATATCCATATTATTTTGCAACAAGCTCCCATAAATGCCATTGTCAGTAAACAGTGTCCACAACATCAACTGACTCAACCATTACAAGACCGACACCGAAGTTAGACAAGCTGCAGCATTTGCCATCAGCTGCGGACTTACTTAACCTGTAAACGAACCAACTTGTGTCTCAGAGAGAGGCGAATTTGTCGCCCTACTGGATTTTTTTCTAACCACAAATCCTGATCAGTAAACAATTACAGTTGGTCCGCCATTACATACCTTCAACCACAAACTTATTACAACGGTTTGTGAACTGCCACTCCTACAGTAAGATCCGCCATTGTCTCGTAAAATATGTCATTACCATTATGTAAACTGGGACGATCTAAGAGAGTTTTATCTAGATTTTTCTTAGCTGGTTTGGCACTGCTGCGAAGAGATTACATAAGTAATCTCCTCATGAATGGAAGCATAGATCTCCAATTCCATCAAGTTACGGTCAAAAGGAAAGCCCTGGTTTGACAGAAGATGCGAAAGGCCTGTAGCTAGGAAACAGCAATCCTACGAGCACTGGCAGCAAAATCGCAATTATTTTGTCGGAGTTAGAAACGAATGCAAAAGTGTGACTGACGAAACTAAGGACAAACACAATCAAAGGATCAGGAATAAACTTTTGCAATGCCCCAATGGCTCCAGGAATTTCTGGTCGGTAGCAAAGGCAGTAAGTAATAACTACAAAAACGTCTCCCCCACCTTTCACTGACGAACGCGTCATCACGGCGGCTATAGCCAAGGAAAAAGCAAACATGCTCGCCAAAATGTTTTCATTGCACTCTACTTTAAACGTCTTCCAAGGCAAGGTTGTCCCCACCATATCGAACATCAACACTACCATGGCAGAAGTTAAGTTTTATCACCGTAAAATCCTCAAAGAACTAGATACGCAAAAAGCATCAGGACCGGACGGAATACCTGCCCCATCTTGTTAAAGAGCTGCGTCAACGAACTAACGCCCATTTTTCCAGATTTTTTTTTCTGTGTTACCGAAAAGGAAAATCCCATCTTCTTGGAAAATGGCTAGAGTGCAACCTGTTCCAAAAAGAGACAATAATCCAATAATCTCGATGCCCAGCCTCATCATCCGCCCAGCAACGCCTGTGAGACAGTCGTCACGACAGACGGCAAGGACGCACCCGTTCGTTGTTCAACTGGAACCACCTAGCACATCGCTTTACAAGGACTACTTTGTCTGGCACACTGCATCGCTGTGGAACTCACTCCCAGGACATCTGTTTCCCCCAAATTACAATCTACAGCTATTCAAGAACCGTGTCAATCAACATCTTCGCACACACACCGCTCGTCGAGTGTCATAGGATCTCCCTTTAGTGCGTGTGTCATTGCCATAAAAAAAATTGTACGTAGTGCTTGAAACCTTAGCGACCAAATGCGTGATGCCGGCTGTACAGGAATCACGGGGACCTCATCATCATCCGATTCGTGCTATGAAGAATCCGTATAGACGACGAAGGACCTCGACTGGCAGCAAATTTTACATCCCGTACCTACACCGACGTTACCAAACAGCTGTAACTTTCATTCATATATGATTCATGAACGCATGACTAGAAATGACTGATACGTCCACGAATCATATATGAATATTGTAACAATCATTTGGATATGCTCGTTAAAATGTCAGTAATTTTGAATTTTCTGTAACAATTCGCGGTTAAATATCCAAAAACAATTAATTTATTTTCTTAGATTCGCAAACTTCAATATAATCTAGCACACCATTGGAATTATTTTTAATGTAATTGATTTGCCTACGGTACTGGACTGGAGGCATACAGGCAAGGATTTAATAAGGAAAAGTATATATGGTTGCCGGTACCTTGAATTTAATATGCATCTATTCATTTTACAGCCTTTCTTTAGTTTGTGACATATCATATAGGTGCTTTGTTTTGACAGTTACTTAATTCATAATGTTTTGTGAAGGAGATTTCATCGAGTTTTTGGCGGAATTTTCTAATTAGGAAGGAATTCATGGTTACTTAGTTGGTGGTATTTGAATTGACCTCGTATCGACTCGGAAAAGGTAGGATGAGCTCGTGTCATCCTGCGGAAATGAGTTTTTATGAGTCTGGGTGAATAAAACCGATAGTTGCTGAAGCACGAGTCCCTTTTCGATAGACCTTCAGGCCTAAAAGGTGTAAAGGCGGTGACGGAGGCGTCAAAATGTTTTTTTAAATTTCCCTGGAAATTGATAGCAGCTAGGCTGGATTATAATAATTTTTGACTCCAATGGCATTTTAGTATGGATTAGCCGACACTGAAGGATGAGCCGACCAACAGGCTCTTAAAAGCTGATTTTCATATATAGGACTGTGTGCCTACCATGCCTTGACCGTCGCGTCTTCTCTTTTTTGACAATAGGATTGGACGACCGCAACACGGTCGTAGCACAGTTCTATATATGAAAATGTAAATAAGGGCTGCAGTGCGTTTTATATGGAACATACAATTTTTTGATTTACAGTGAAAACGACACGATAGGTGCATGATAGGCGCACAGTCCTATATATGAAAATCAGCCTTTATTCTACTTGAAATTTATTCTTAACTCTGGCTACTTAATTTACTATAATTGTAACTCCAACGTTAATGAATTCCTGAATTTGAACTGGTTCGAGTGATAGGACTAAATTTCAATTCAAATGAGCAAATGAGGAGACTGTAGGAGAGGATCAGGATATTCACGGACGCCGTTCCATTCCAATCGTAGCCTGGTGGGTAGCAATGTAATTGTTGGTTGGAAAGTGGAGATTACATGGTCGGGATGACTTCGTGGTTATGAAGCCACTTTGATGAAGAAGCGTTTTGGACTATTTTGGAGCCCCGAGCATTCTCGTCTGCAATAACATAAGTGATCCTTTTTATCTTTTAGAAATGTTTGCACAAATCCTCATCATTTCATTTTTTTAAACAGAAAAACCAACATTTCAAAATTTAATTTTAAGTATCTTTACCGTATCTCATATATTTATCTTACCTTTATTTTATCTTTGATTTATCTTGTACATTTACCATATTGTACAGCTATCTTACCGTAATCTCAAAACGAGATTATATATCTTTAACTTTAAGCCTCGTAACTTGGATTTTGATCTGATCAACCAAAATAATTATCTTTAATGAGTACTCTGTATTATAGTGATTAAATATTCTGTAGATATTCGGTGTTAATCTTTGAACATTTCAATTTGTATTTTTTTGCTAATTTATTATTCATTAATTATCCTTACTTTAAGTACTACATAACAAGTGGTGATATTATTTGGCTATATTTAAATTTTTCAAAGGTTAGCTTTGAATTTAATATAAATTGAATTTCTCTGAGACGTCTAATAGATTTAAAAATATTTTCTGATTTTGATAGATTTTCTAAATATCATAGATAATCAAGGTTCTTGATAAGTAGATATTGCTTATTTTATATTACCTATACCTACAGATTATTGATTGGTAAAACTGTTGATTATAATTACTTTGGGATTATGTAATGAAATAATTTTGACTTATTAATGGGCTGATCGTAACTTATGGGCTATTCGCTTATCAGAACCATTAATTTTAATTAGGCTCGTAAAGGAAATTTCATATACTACGATCTCATTATATTGTAATCTAGGATTGGTCTTGTTAAGTATTGCTTATACTATCTTGCCGATGCCAAGCATAATTGATGGTTGGAATTAAGATGTAATTTTGTAAAAGATACTCAGTAGAGTCAAAGATTATTATTAAAATTTGAGAGGGAAAGCATATCTTTTATTTCTTGCGTTTACTTTCCTTACATTGGTGTCTTATTATGGATAATGTAATCTGACAATTTGGCTTATTTTTTCTTATCTTTCGGTCTACTTTAGGTCTGGCGCCCACATTTAATTGAATTTTTAGAATTCGAACTCACACCCCTAGTGCCACCGCAATAAGACGTATCTGAGCAGCGACAGGGTAACTCAAGGAACATTTAACTCTTACTCTTATATTCAAATAATTTCAATTAAAATCGAAATAAAAATTTAAAAAATTAAAAAATAAAAGAGAAGGGTGGAAATTTTATAGCATGTCTTCAAAACCCAAAATAATAAAAATATGCGTTTTTACATAGCAGTATATGATATTCCATAACTGTATAAACTAAAATATTACACAAAAAAACGGTTGGACCTAGAAGGATCTAAAAAAATCCAACGTGTTAACGTATTTTGTGGCCTAGCCAATGGCACCAACCTCTTTCGATCTAAATTGAGCGGGCGCACTCAAATTTTTCCCATCGTTGTTACCGAGATGGTTGTAGCTGACTATGCTGACTGGTTTGATGCCGGAGCTGACCAAGAAATCCACTAGGACGCTCTTAATTTTTGTTTGGCCAGATTTGAAGTCGTCACCTAAGAGAAAAAACATAGAATTATTATTTACCAGATCTAAAGCTTAATTTGGGTTGGTGTCCTTCAAATAAGACAGTCAATAGATTTTATACCTAAATGTGTCGAAAGCGTTTAGGCCGTCTATACAAGTATGAAATAATTATTATGTAACCAGGGGAAACACTTGGAAGTTATAAAAGATATAATGCTTTGAAAACGTAAAACTTATGTACCAAAAGTTAGATGTCTACCATGAGGTCTTGTCTTGTCATAAGTTAGTTTTGATTTTAAACTGGAACTGAGGAAAAAAGTGTCATAAACCTAAAAGGGAAAAATATATAAATTTATAACAGAATTATTATAAGGAGTGGAATATATTACCCTTTCGAATGTAAGAATTTGGAGCGAGAGATTAGTAGGTATTTAAAAAAACAATTAATTTTTTTATATTTACCAATACTAGATCTCGAGACTATACAAAAAACCAACTCGCCTTTGATTTTTCTTATGTAAAAACGGAAGCAGGGAAAGGGGTATAGCTTATTAAAATCTAAGATAGGAATGTGCAAACCGTTTTCTTTTATCTCATGCAGTTTAGATTTTAGAGCATGTCAAACTGTCAAAATGGCCGACTTTCAACTGTCAATATTTCGCAAACAGCTAAATATAGCTATATGATATTATAGACGAAATATGTTTAGATTTCTGTAGAGAGTACCAAAAATATAGTAATATACAGGGTGTTCCATTTAAATACAGTTCATCCATGGCGTACGTCTTTTGTTTTTGGTTCAAATGTTTTTTTTGGTTCAATTTTTTAAATTAGCGGATAAAAATACATCCAATGGCTATTTAGGTTTGTTTTAAAAATACAGGGAAGGTAAAAAAGAAGTCCCTGTTCAGTCCTCATTGGAACACCCTGTACCTATAAGTTTGTATTTCGTAGATTAAGGGGTAGTCAAGGTATTTTGTTACTATTTTATAGATCACTTTATAGTAAAATAAACATTATATTTTCATTTCAGAACCAAAGAAAATAGACGCGGTCGAAAACCAGTGACAGAAGAAACTAGAGAAAAAGAAGAATAAGAAAGCTTAAAATAAATTTGGGTAAGAAGTATATTGCCTACAAAGGAAATCTCATCAGAAGAAGAGAGAGAAAATCAGAAAACCTTGGGAGGTTTCGATCTGTTGGCGATTTTGGCGATAGAGTAGCTTATCCCGCACGTCTCATTTCAAAAGAAAAAAAAACAGCAACAACATCAGAAAACAAGATTGTGTTAATATTTATCATTTAAAAATTTACGGAGAATTAATTCAAGTTTGCAAAAGTTAATTTGAAGAAGTCGTTGATATTTCTAACAAATTTCCCATACAGCACACCAAATCACGATTACGATGTGTTCGCATTGTGACGATGTATCTAGATGCAGACACAGGGTTGCACAATTCTACGATGTAAATGTGCTACGTTTACACATTTCAGGTACACACGTATGCACAAAGGTTAAACGTCCGCCTCACAATGTAGCCACAGTATACCATTTACATATACACAACTTAAATGATCCACAGTGTGTTATCGGCTGCACAGTGATTGTGTATTATGCTTAAACTCTGTTTACACATGGAATTTGTCCTTCTCAATTTGGACGTAAATATACTATTCCGTGTATGTGTAGCTCCGTCGCCCCATGCATACGCCCTGCCAAAGAAACCAATTTTTCATGAGCTACTTCAGAAAATAAAAGTTTTGCCGCCTGACCTTTATTCGTTCTCAAAACAGGTGTTTTATAAAAATAATTAATATTATGGTTTTATGAGAACGAAACAGCGGGCAGCGAAACTTTTATTTTCCTAAAGCATCTGTCTGAAGAAAAGTTCCTTTAAGATTGTTCTTTTTTTCTTTACACATAATATACAAAGAGGGGCTAAAATATAGAACAAATTCATTTAAAAATCAGGTATTGACTTTTTAGAAAAATGTTCGATCACGTCAATTATAATTTCTCTTCCGTTTTTTTTGCATCAAAAAGAAAATATACAGGGTGTTTCAAAAAAGTAAATTTGATGTCAATTTTTTTTTAAATAAAACACTATTTTTTAAAATCCAAAGCAATAGTGTTCCATTTAAAAATAAATTAAGCTTGATGTCAAATCTGATTTTTGACACAACCTGCATAATTTCATTTTAGAGCAAAAAGCAGAACAAAAAATTAAAATGGACGTGTAGGAGCATTTTCCTAAAAAATCAATACCTGACTTTGAAACGAATTTGTTCCATATTTTAGCCGCTCACTTTATATAGTTACTACTACCGAACGCTATCAAGTGGTGCAACAGAAAGCAGAAGTAAGAAAACACTAGAAAATGACAGAACTTTTACAAGAATATTAAAATGTATTGAAAATATTCAAATAACATAATAAAAACGCAAATATATCTTATGCTATACATTGCCAGCCTTTGTTGCAGCTCAGCAGCTCTCTTTTCAGCCATTCTTCGTTTTTTGAAACAAAAAAAAATCCTCCAGTCGGTTGGTTGCTTGTCGTTTGTCGTAACCATTCGCAGACCGCCACGTCGTTTTGGAGCTCAAATTTGGCAAATTGGGTATTGGACAAGAGTATTTCATAAAGTCACTGCAATAATACAAAAAAGTACCTATAAGCTGAGCACAAAAGATCAATTGTTATGGTTGTAACTGTAAATACTCTGAAGGATGTTCACTTTCGAATTTAATAAAAGTAAATGTGCAAAACATTATACGCCGTGATACCCAATGACCTTTGATTGTGCATTTCCTACAGCATCCATACTCAGTGTGGCCTTTGAGCTATATATGAACGAGCTGGTGCCGGTGCATCGCAAATGTAAGCATCCATTACGATTTTATATTTGACATGCATCAAAGGGTGTTGAAAATTTTTGTATCAAAAATCAGTGTAGCGAGAATCGTTACTCGATTTCCATGACCGCCTAGGTTTTTTATAATAAGAAAGTGCATACCACCCCAGAACTTTACAAATGGTAAAATGACTATTACCTGCGACCACATGAGATACAAATGGCCAGCATGCTAACGTTCTGCGCTGGCATTGTTCCATCTCCCTCGAATGTAGAAACGACAACACACAACTGTAGAGTGTATGTTATTACACTGTACTATTACTTTTACGTGGTGTATACACAAAATTTTACTTAAAGCTATAATCACCACACTAATGATTTAAACTTTGTCAGCATCCTGTACGAACGTTAGATTTCAAAATTCTAACGACCCAATTAACTTTACGTTATTATAGGTACATAAAAATGTTAGGTAGAAATCCAACAAATTACATTAAACCATTGTAAGCATCATGTAGGGACCTATACGGACGTTAAATTTCAATAACATTCCAATGATCCATCTGTACTTTGTATAAATATGTCAAGAATCTTAGGTGCATAGGGTTAGTTTGGGTTATAAATATTATTAAACATTGTAGCTCCAATATTAATGGTACCTAGGAGTAATAAAGTATTTATCAATTTTTACTATACCTTATAATCCGTTTCAAAGTGCACAGAGACACACACACGCGTCTTCCCAAATGATAAAACAAAAATGGCTGCTATATGATGTGGATGTACTACCCCACTTTTATAGAGGAAAGAGGATACACATGAGATACACATGCCCGGTATGCTCACGCTGACGCTTGCGCGCGCACTGTGCCGTGCTTCTAAATGGTGGAATGTAGATACGACAAGACACAACTAAAGAGTGTATATATAGTTTTTTGTATCATGTGTGTATATCGCACTTTTACGTGGTGTATGCAGTAGGTACAAATATTGCATAAAGCATCACACATACATATGACTTAAACCTTGTAGGCATCATTTACGGACGTCAAATTTCAACATTCTAATGATCCTTCTTTACGTTATATAAAAATGTTTAAAATCTTAAGTGCATACGGTATACAATTATTAAACATTATATCACATAATTCTATCAACAAAAACATAGGTGTATCTCATATGTGTACGTCAGTACTAGATCAACAATTAGTTTCATCATAACATATTTTGTTTCTCACGTGTATATCTTGTAGAGACGTAATTTAAATTGGACGTGCTGTATGGGTTATAACTACTGTGTTGTCCAAGACTAACGCAACAGTAATATGTAAAATAGATCAAAGAAGTCGTAAATAGCCTCCTAACAAAATTAGCGAGCATAGCCCTCACTTGGTAAAAGGTTGGAATGAAAGCTATGTGTTCTCATTCCAACCTACGAAAATCATTATTGCAGAAACAAAAATAACAAACGCTTTTTGCCTCCATTTTACACCGTAATCGGATTGTCTCATATCCGACCGTGAGTCGCAAAATTTTTGATATGCGAATTAAAATTTTAAAAAAATCAGAGATACATGCTCAACGTGTGAAAAGTTAGAAGGCTTGTAAAAGCTAAAAATAATCTGCAGTCACATTATTTGTAAAAAGCTCAGAAGTCCTATGAGGCCAAGAGACATGATAAAATCATTGCGAAAAACAATGAAACGAAACGTCTGTATGTTTGCGATCTTCAACAGTGCCTTTGAACTTCGAATGACTGCCTCTGCCCTCTGTTACATTTTATAAAAGAAAACTTTGAAGCTGCAACCTGACTATGCACGAATGTAACAAAAACCACGCGATTTTTGCAAGTGGTAGGTACGAGACAGTTTCTGAACCAGGTGCAAACTAGGTAACCTCTAAACAACTTATATCTTTGCCTCCTGAAAATAAAACATGTAACACTTTATTCGGATACTTAGGAGGTCAAAATAAAAACTCCCATGTTGTGGCAATGTTTCTGGTACTGATGCAGCTGTTTCATCAGGTCATAGACATAAAGGAGTGTGACTGAGACCACTTCGTCATTGAGAGAAAAAAAAAGAAATACGATATTCCAATAAGTCATCCGCAAGATCACTTCCAGTTGGTTCGGTTATGTGAAAAGTAATAATAAATTCACAGTTAACGAAATAAAGGAAGAAGATTTTTATAACTCTTCAGACTTGTTAAAGAAAGTATTTCAAGTAAAGAAATGAGATGAAGAAGGAAACCCTTTTATATGGATAAATTTTGAAGTAGTTGAGATTTGGCAAAACCATAGGACCTTTTATTATAAAACTTACATGAGTCAGGATGCACCTTTTCGTGAAATCAAACTAAAAAAGTTCAGCGATTGCAAAGTGTATTTTTCCATATCCTACGACAAAAGAAAAAAAATGGAAAACCTAGTAGGTTTACTAGACTATATAGGCGGGTTTTTTCATGAAATTTCATGACTTCTATATAAACCTTACAAAGCGAAAGAAATACTACCTGATCTAGAGGAAATAGAGGAAGATTTAATTGAGTAAAGGGAAAAAGATGTATTTTTGAAGTGAAACTTCTTAACGCGCGCCGGGAGTAAAATTGGAAGGTCGCCACACACGACGAAAGGCCGCGCTCAGTGGCGGAACGGAAACTGGCCGCGACACACGAGCTGGCGCAACGAAAAATATGAGAATATCTCATAGATTCATTATTGTGATATCTTTGTTGGTTTACAAGCAAAAAATAAGGGATTTGCTCTATTACCTTGTCAAGACATAAGCGAAAATTTTACGAAGAATATTTCTTGAAGTGAAACTTCTTAACGCGCGCCAGGAGTAAAATTTGAAGGTCGCGAAAAACATCGGCGCGACACGAGCTGGTGGAACGAAAATTTGTCGCGACACACGAGCTGGCGGAACGAAAAATATGAGAATATTGTTATTGTGATATCTTTGTTAGTTTACAAGCTAAAAATATGGGATTTGCTCTCTTACCTAGTCAAGACATTAGCGAAACTTTTATGAAGAATATTTTTTTTTCATTTAGGCCTTCCCTTTTTGTTAATTGAGTGGTATATTTAAAAAAACTGCTTTTTAACCAAATCCATTACGATATGTATAAGGCTAGGGCGTTTAAATTTAGGAAGTTTCACTTCAGATATGCGCACATGGTGCACACGCTTTTTTTCATTTAGGCCTTCCCTTTTTAATTGAGTCGTATATTAAAAAAAAAAACTACTTTTTAACCAAATCCGTTACGATATGTATAAGATTTTATTGTGATATCTTTGTTAGGTAACCAGCAAAAAATATGGGATTTGCTCGATTATCTTGTCAAGATATAAGCAATACTTTTATGAAGAATATTTTTTTTTAATTTAGGCCTTCCGTTTTTGTTAATTGAGTGGTATATTTAAAAAACTACATTTTAACCAAATCCGTTACGATATTGTATAAGGCTAGGGCGTTTAAGTTTAAGAAGTTTCACTTCAGATAT
>MU188743.1:32073-59253 GCA_016904865.1 Pissodes strobi
TTAACCAAATCCCTTACGATATGTATAAGGCTAGGGCGTTTAAGTTTCAGAAGTTAAACTTCAGATATGCGCACATAGTGCACACGCTTTTTTTGTGTGAAATACTATTCAATTTACTTGTTTTTCGATACCTTTCTGTTTTTTATTAAATAAATGTATTTGAACTCCATCCCAATACAAAACATATAAAAAAATAGTTTTGCATTCCTTATTGAATTTAAGTTATACTGCAAATAAGGTTTAACAAATCTTTTCCAGTAAATTATTCAAAACATACATTTTCGACATGTACCCCTTTACTCGCGCAAGAATGAAATAGTATTAAGTGACTGCTCTTTGATAAATATCATTAAATGTTGTGTTACAAACGTATATACATTTAAAAATCAACAATTTCGGTCTGTGATTTACCAATAAGTTTTATTGTTCCCGAATAAATAAAATATTAGAAGAATGTAATATTGTGATAATGGGCGTAGGCCAGGGGGGGCCATGGCCCCCCCTGGGAATTTAACCTACTCATTTTGGAACATATAGCATTCATGTCGTGTCATTCAAGAGGGTGACAAATCCTTGTGTTTTTAAAGATTTTAATGACTTTTAGGTAAACATTTGGCGTGGCATCCCCAAAATTTTCCGCCTTCGGCGGCTTAGCCTTCCCTGCCGGATAGCACTGCGGCCTTGTTCACAGTTCGCCCCCACTAGGAAAAAATCCTGTCTACGCCCATAGTGATAAATGTGATATAAACTTTTTTGGTTCCTGGATAAATGAGATTAAATTTAAAATACATACAAGTATGCAATATATCTGCATGAACCGTCTGCAGGTACCCTACACTGTAGGGGTGCATCCATCTAATGATATTAGATGTATCGGATGCTGTGCTTAGTAGATCCATTCGTTCTGCATCGAAGGATGGAGATTAAATTTGCCTTTGAAACAAACTTCTAGTATGCTGGGATTATTTTTATCTCATTGTATGCTCTTCTCTTTGTTTGTTATTCTATTTTAGCTTTGCTCCCTTGTGAACTATATGTTTAGGTGTACTGTAGATAGTACGTTGTAATATTAGGTAGTGTTGCTACTCTTTTAGTGTACTAACAATGATTGTGTTTTAAAGAAGTATACATAAATAAATAATACAACAATACAAAATTGATCTAACATGCACGTATAAAGTCTTTTCGAAGTCATACATTTTTTCTAAATTTGCAATAAAAATGATGATAGGCACAGTACTGAAAAGTTGCGCCTTTCAGGACTTATAGTTTCCGAGATACTGAAGGATAAATACTTGATAGCTTGATTTACTCTAAAATATCTCTATTCTTTTTATATTGCGGAAAAACTGAAATGGATCAACGTTTTCACGTTTCTTATATAACTTTAGCGTTAGAGATAGATTATACACTTATTTTAATTTACTCGTGAATTTGAAATACTTTCAGTTTTGGCAGGGCCGAATATCAGGAGAGAGTTAAAAATTTATTCTTGAAAATCTAAATTACAAAAGTAAACGAAATATACGATATCAGCATAAATATTAAATAAGCAGAGCTCTCTACCTAGGGTTGTGTAACTAAACGTGGACCGAAGAATACTACATTTTATTTTTACGTTAAGACCGAAAATAGGCTTGCTTGGCGACGTACTCGCCGGTGTGTACTTTCCAGCAAAAAAAACAATGACCATCGAGCGCAGTTCCTGAAATACAAGAGCTGGCCTGAACTGTAAATAATCCCAGGAAGGAAACCTTATTAAAAATAAAAAGGACCAAAGTGAATTGGGCTCGATATTGTGGCAAAAACCCACAGCTGGCTAATGGGGACACCAGGTAGAAAAACTCTGCGATAACAAAATATGGTCAACTATCCCATAAAAGTAAATTCGAAATGCTTAAATAAAAGCTTGATAAATAATACATACATATACATATATAAACTACACATTACGTGGGAGCATTCGCCCACATAACTGTAGGAAATTGAAAAAATAATATATTAAATTTTTTTAGCAGATTTTAATGCTCTGTTCCTTATTGCACATTTCGATAGTGCCCTGTACGGGCCGAATTCTTCAGGCCCGACCCTCGCCGACTGCGATTTTACTATATATACTTCACGCTAGCACAAGACACGCCCCCCGTAATACGTCAAAAATCTCCGATATACTCGGCGTCAGCACATCGGACTAAATATACTACGCTCCAGGGGGCCGCCGCCGGCGCCTACAGAGATATATATTTTATTCTGGAAACTTTGATATAAGGTATATTATGGTCTTTTCACCTGTTTTCGAAATTCAAAGAATTTTACATTTTCACTTCATGAAATGCCCTCCGCTCGCTGCGGGGCGCAGCCAACAAAAACTGACCCAACCTAACCCAATGCTTGTCAAAAAACTAACTAACCCAAAAAAAAAATACAAAAAAACTTGCAAAGGCCGAGTAATAAGAGCCTTATCACTTGAGCCAAACTTCTACACATCTGCTTTCCTGAAAAAGACTCTTGCAAATGCGTGTGAGACTGCTAACCGAGATGATACCAAGCCCTATATTACAGTATTTTACATCGAAATATAGTATCATAGAATAATTGGAAACCCTGGGCATATAGTTAAACTGTGGCCATACTTTCAGTTAAAAATATTCTTTGAAGTCATAGGAACTGAAAGATGACCTTCCGCCTCTCAGTGACTTAGGTCGGCCCGGCCTGGCCCGGCTCAGTTTTAAAATAGAAAAGTTTAACTATAGGCCCGAACCGTCCGTCGAGCCGGGCCGTACTGCAGCCCGACCGAAACGGGCCGACCCGGCATTGCCTTTCGGGATGGTAAGCTCAAGGATCGAACAAAGGAATTGGAATTAGGCCTGAAGAAAAAACCTGGCGCACGGAGAGACATGTGTTTCGTCATATACTACATTATGCGAAAGAGGATAACAGAAATGCTATATGCTTTGGACAGTTTGCGTAGTTCATTTCATTGTACGTACCAGCAATAAAAACACTCTTCTGCTCGGCGTACTCGATCAATCCGGGTACAAACGTGTTCTGCGGAGATCCGTTGATGTAAGGGCATCCCTTCGAAATAGCCGCGTAAGCGAACAGGGTCGAGGGCGATATCTCGTCGATATCGTTCTTGATAGCGGCCTTCAGGTTTAGGGCTGTGTCGTTCACGCCCTCCGAAACGGCACTAAACCGTTCCGTGTTTGCGGTCCACAACACGATCACCTTGTCCACCTTCGAAGACGTTTTGAAGTCGTCGATGTCTCGCATGACTTGTCGGACCTGGTCCAGCTTGGAGCCTGTCAGCGTGTTGTCCGCCCTGAATTCCTGCAAGAAAGTGATTTGTAGAACCAAGGTTGTTATAAGTGGGTGAAAAATCAATGAAAAACATTTTTTTTTATGAGTTTAATTTTGAATGATAAAAGTAATATTCATTCATCACCTGATTTTCAGCGATATAGTCTTTATCGAAAATGGCCGGACGCGGTTTCATGGTAAGTAAATGCGGTTTCAACTGCTGTTGCAGAGCAGGCTCGAGCACCTCGCTTCTTTCCATCGCTTCGGCCAGATTTTTTGAACTGATGTCCCAACCGTCAACGACCAGATCGTCCGGATTGACCGACGGCAATAGATGTGAGAGAGGAACGAAGACGTCGTCAGCTATGCGAACCGTGGACGCTTGAGTTACGGAACCAAACCTAAAACAATCCAATATATAAATCAGCAGAATTTTTGCTTGAGTATGTAACTAGAGTCCACAACCATAATGCAGAAGACCAATAGATACTAACGATGAAAATAGAGGCCAAGTTGAGTGCGTCTATGCAGACATTGGACAGAATTAATCATGGACTTTTAACTAGAGATAAAATGAAGGTGTGGGTTACAAAACTCCTTAATGATTCCTCACAGTTAGGTTGATCGTGTCTATACAAACTTTTCGAAGACATTTGACAAGACTAATGGTGTAACACTATATGGCGCCCATATTCTAAAATGAATAATTAATGTCCACAAAACGAGCATGCCATAGCATAATGTTGTGTTAATGCTGTTCAGTAAGGGCCTGAACTAATTATTCTGTATTCTACAGACAAAACAAGAAGAGGCACTTACCAGTTCGCGGTTTGTTTGCCCTTTTTAGTGGGCCAGGATAGTCCTAAACGATTGGCCACGACGGCGGCGGTGAAAGTGGCCCCATTGTTGCCGCCCCATCCCACTAGCATCACCCCAAGTTTGGGGACTTTGCGGTCGGTGCGAAAAACAAGTTTTTCGGTGACGTTAGTAGCCTGGCAAGGAGAAACCCTTAATTAGCATAAGATAACCATTGGAATTGATCAGACATGTTTAGCACAGCTGCAATATTTACGTTATGAATTATTGAAACTGAAATAAGATATCGAAGACAATGCATTTGAGACCCAAAAAGTAAGGTATCAAAAATTTCAGAAATGTAGTAACACACAGGGTGTTTCATTAAAAAAAAACAAGTTTGGCGTGCACGGGTTTCTAACTCGTCCTCTATGATCAAAAATATGTTTTCCTAGCGCTTTTAATAAATCCCTACAACTTTAATATTTAAAGTTCTAGTATCAAGTTTTCGTTCTAGGTAGTCTAAATGTCATTTTTAAAATGTTAATATCTCGAAAAGGACCGATTTTAGACTTAACCTATAAGCATTTCGGAATTTTAGGTAGCTTTTTAAAATGTTATAACATACACAGAGTGTTTCATTTTAGAAATATAAGTTTGGTGCGTCACAGTTTTATTGGCGTGTCCGCCACGTTAAAAAATATTTTTTCAAGTGGTGTGACATATCACAAACTTCAAAATTCTGAGTAGATATTAGAAATATTTTTTTCTGGCAGATCTTTCAAATACCTTCAACTTTTCAATTTAATTCTATTTTCTGTATTTTATACTTCTCGCTCTAGAAAGAGATCTAAATGGTCATTTTTAAATGCGAATAGCTTTAAGAAATACCCAACACCCAATGGGCATCTAAAATTTCAACATTTTAAGAATATTTCAAAAACATAATAAAATACAGCGTGTCGCATGGAAAAATATAAAAGTTTGGTGCATAACGGGTTTTTGATATGTGCTGAATATTCAAATATATTTTGTCTAGATGTTCTTTTAAATCCCTAGGACTTTGATATCTATATCTTATAGTTTTTGTTCTGGACAGGGGTCTAAATGCTATTTTTAAAATGTCCTTATCTAGAAAACATACGATTTTAAACCCAAAGTGTCAGATTCAAAAACTTCAAAATTGTACGGGGACGCTCGAATCCTGGTCTATGTATGGGAATCTCGAAAACCGTAAGAGATACAGTGCCGTCCAAAGTAGGGCATATTGCGCATTTGGGTGCCTAACAGTATGCCGCAGAAAGTTTTAAAATTCCGAGTATTTCCCGAGATATCTGGAAAACACCGAAATTTTGAAAAATCGTTTTATTTTTTCCTGGGCTTATTTAAAAACGAATTTCAAATTGAATTGCACTTTTGCATTGCTACTTTTTCCACTCTATCCAATGGTGTTATCCAGCTTGGAATCCGACGTTTCGTCTTCAACGGGTCATCATCAACTTTCCTTTTTTAAATACGAACTTTCATTTTTGTATTGTTTTTCAGATGATATTGAACATCGGATCCAATAAAAAATTAAGACAATATTATTATTATTATTATTATTATTATTATTATCATTAAGAAGGGAACAGCCTAGTAATATCATAAAATTTCCTAGTCTAATGCTTAAAATTTCCATTTCTACTTCATTTATTTGTCAATGAAACTGACTGATCAACACAACACAAAAAAAAATATGATAAAAGATTTTATAGAATATAAAAATTTCAAAAGTATCTTAAACTATTCAAAATTACCCCAAAGCAAAATAAATAATTAAAAAAAAAATTAAAAATAAAAATTAAAAAAAGAATACAAAAAAAATAAAAACACATATTCATATTAAAAACGCCAATATCATCTGAAAAGCGATAATAAAGATAAAGTTCGTATTTAAAAAAAGAAAGTTGACGATGAACCCTTGAAGGTGATACGTCGGATTCCAAACTGGATACCACCATTGGATAGAGCGGAAAAAGTTGCAATGCAAAAGTGCAATTCAATTTGAAATCCGTTTTAAAACAAACTCAGGAAGAAAATAAAACGATTTTTTCAAAATTTCGGTTTTTTGCCGGATATCTCCGGAAATACTCGGAATTTTAAGACTCTCTAAACGGAATAATATTATAGGCACCTAAATGCGCAATTTTGCTTGATTTGACCGACACTGTATCTACGGTTTTCGAGATCCCCATACATAGACTCGAATTCGAGCCACCCAGTACACAGATTTTAAAAATGTATTATCATACTTTAAACATGATAAACGTAGAATGCAAGCAGAACAGGACCGGCGTCAGAAATTTTTACAAGATCAAGAAAGATATAAGGCAAATAGAACAGGATCGGATTCAGAAAATATTTCAAGATCAAAACGATAAAAGGCAAGCAGAACAGGACCGGCTCGAGACAATTTTACAAGAGAGAGAAGATAAAAGGCAACTAGAGCAAAATCAACTTCAGAAAATGGATGCTGGATGTAATTGTAGGCGTGCAAAGAAAATTACAGAAAAAATTGAAGGTCAAAATGAGAAATTTGAAAAAGAAGTAGACAATATACAAGAAGAAGTTGGAAATGTACAAACAGAAGTAGGAAATGTACAAAAAGAAGTAGGAAAAGTACAGAAAGAAATGGACTAAAAAAATCAAGACAACACCGAGAGGGTATTCGCCACATGGCAGCATATCAAACCTCCAACCTGTGACGGTCAAACATCCTGGACAACGTACAAAAGACAATTTAAAGCCGCTGCTGTTGCCAACGGCTGGGTACTGAGAAAACGAAGACGTGGCTACGTCACTAGTGGTAGCGCTTCGTGGATCTGCCCTTGAACTACTACAGGCCATTTCCATCAGCCAATAGGGGAAATATGACGTACTTGTACTGCCCTGGAAATACGTTGGAGACCAACACAGAAGACAACTGTATCAGGCACAAGTAAAGTCCCGACATCAGAAGCCTGGTGAAAACTTGCATCAAGAATTTGAGGCAGACGTCAGACGTCTCATTCAATTGGCGTACCCGAGAGTAACAGACGAATTTCAAGAGGAACTTGCTGTTTAGTATTTCGTGGATGATCAGAGATCCAGAAACTCAGAAGATGTTACGTCTAGCTAAATTTGATAACAGCCGTGAAGTTTTGGGTAGAGCCCTATAGAAATCGAGGCGGCCTGTAACATCTCTAAGCCAACAATCAGGGACGTATCCATCCAGGAAGAAAAGCTGGCGAACGATTGTGAACTAACTGAGATGGACGGTATTTTGAAGAAATTAACCGAAGTTCTTCAGGCTACGGGCAGATTCCGGGAATCACTAGAAGTTAGGCCATGTAACCGAAATGCTATAAATCAGTGCTATAGATGTGGCAGGACTGGACATTTCAAAAGGGACTGTCGAGTACAGAGATTCCGGGAGGCGTATTACCATTGTTTACTATTATACAGAGCAACTGTGCTCCCTAGCGCAGTACAGAATGGCTTAGCAAATACGCGTATTTTAGATTACCAACGTTTACTGCAATTCAGCACATCGCCCAAATCGTAATACTCTGAATCGCAGTAAAGTATTATTATGGCTTTGCATGACCCTCCGCTCGCTACGGGGGCTCAATCAACAAGAACTAACCAAGTGACAACCAAAACTAACCCAAGCCTAACCCAAAATCGCAAGTACTAATCAAGTGCTAACCAAAACTAACCCAAACTAACCTAAAATTAAGAAAAAGGTAAATTAATAAAAAACAATAAACAAAACATCTGTGGCGACTGACGGGAATCGAACCCGCAGCGCAGGAATGACAGGCAAGCACTCTGTCTACTACGCCACCGAGGCGTTGTAGAAATTTTGCTAAATATACAGTATACAAAATTTTCCATTCCAGCGCGATGTGCTGAATTGCATTAAACATTGGTAATCTAAAATACGCGTATTTGCTAAGCCAGTCTTTACTGCGCTTCGGAGCACAGTTGCTCTGTATAATAGTAAACAATGGTAATACGCTTCCGGGAGCCACTAGAAGTTAGACCATGTAACTGAAAAGCTATAAATCAGTGCTATAGATGTGGCAGGACTGGACATTTCAAAAGGGACTGTCGAGTACAGAGATTCCGGGAGGCACTAGAAGATAGGCCACGTAACCGAAATGTTTCAAATCAGTGCTATATATGGGACAGGACTGGGCATTTCAAGAGAGACTGGAACTACGATCTACATCTCCATCTAGAGACGAGAGCAGTTCAAAGTCAAGTCAGGAAGAGTTAAACCAATATAACTTTACGGCTAAGCACAGGGAAGGAAGATGGCATAATAATACAGATGCTTTATCCAGAAGGTCATGCGAGGATAATTATGAACATTGCCAAAGAATAGACCAATGAGAAAGAATCATTCCTACTAGACAAGTCACGTTTAAAGTTGCTCAGCAGTGGACCACAGAGCAACTAAAGAAAGATCAGCTTGAGGATCGTGAAATAGAACTAGTGCTAAAAGCTAAAGAAGAACGTCAATCAAGACCAAGTTGGAGAGATATTTCAACTAAGGGATTTACTTATAAAGCTCTGTGGGCTCACTGGGACTGTCTGGTAGTTGAAAATGGACTTCTTCAACGAGCCTAGGAAAGCGCCGATGGAAAAGTAATGAAGACGGAGTTAGTGGTACCAAGGAAGAGGGTATCGGAAGTCCTGGAAGAAGTACATAATGGAAACTTTGGTGCTCATATCGGAGTTGACAGAACGATTGGCAAGATCCGCAACAGATTTTACTGGGTCAACTACTGCCAGTATGTGAAATCATGGTGCCGGCAGTGTTCAACCTGTGCCTTAAGTCAAGGACCCCAGACAAGATCTAGTGGGAAGATGAAACAGAATGTTTGAACATCTCGCCAGTGATCGAATGAAGGCTCGATATGATCTCCAAGGTAACTATGGGATATCAGATGAACGATAAAGTCTGGTTATATAATCCGCAAAGGAAGAAAGAAAGATCTCCCAAGCTAACGCTAGTATGGGAAGGGGCCTACATAGTCATCAAAAGAATTATAGTATAGAGTTCAACGTAGCCCCAGAAGCAAACTGAAAGTTGTCCACCTCGACAGGCTCAAAGCATATCAGGGACATGAAGTACTGATCGGGACGATCAGGCTTAAGAGAGAGGCAATGTCACGGCTAGCAACTCTCCGAATGATTTTGTGCTACCCTATAGAATTAGCCTTGTCGCGTCTATGAATGAGTCATCGCCGGCCGCGAAAATTCAGGAACTGTGGAATTCTCCCGATGCGTGCAGCCCTGGTCGATAATAATATAGAGGCCTCGCTTCGTCAGGAGTATTCACGATATATTTAAGACTGTTTATGAATAGCGAGTAGAACGCGTGTTGAGTTAGTTAATCACTGAGTGTTGAATTGTAAAGAGCTATTAGTTATAAGAGTAGATTAGTGTGTTTAATTGTATACAGTGATAAAGAATAAAGAAAGTATTAGTTTAAAATATTGAAAGTTGTAATTTCGTTCAGAACCCACGGGAAAAGCATAATATCTAGAAAAGATACAATTTTAAACCCAAGTTGGATTCAAAAACTTCAGAATTGTGCGTAGATTTTAAAAATGTAATAACATACTTTAAAGAAAAATAAGGTTTTTATGACTCTAAAAGGTGAGTACAAAATATTTTTTTCTAGCAGTTCTTTCAAATACGTTCAATTTTTATATTTAAAATTATTTTCTGTATTGTATAGTTTTCGCTTTAGAAAGAGATCAAAATGGTCTTTTCTTTTGAATTCCTAGAACTTCTGTATCTATATCTTATAGTTTTATAGAAGATTTTAAATATATTTGTTTTTATGACCCGCCTTTTGTATGTTCCAAAGGTTTATTTTCCAGCAGTTCTTTCAAATGTCTTCAACTTTGGTATTTAAACCCAGATAGCACACCATATCTCAAAGACGTCGTGTTTACTGTTTATGTCCAAATTATGCCTGAACGTCTGAAGACCTAGACACGACATCTTTAATACATCTTTCAGAAGACGTCTTAAAGTTGACTCAGAGGTAAAGCTTTTATCATTTTGTAATAAAATGCTTTTATCAATCTTTCTGAAATTATAGAAAATATGCATCCAAAACCAGGTATAGGTGTTGTGAAGTAGGTATGTTAATTACGTAGGTATGTATCTATCTAAATTTTAATTACCTATATCGGAATAAATATAAATCAATTCAGATTTTGTTCTCAGAACTTCGACGTGTCGCCTGCGACGGCCAGTGACAGGTTGGCTAACCAATAGGAGTGAAGCACTTTGACAGTTTTTTTCAATTCGAAAAATGCGTAATTTCTATTGGATGGCCAAGCTGTCGCAGGTGGTGACACGTCGAAGTTCTATGAACAACGGTTTTGGCTCCATAAAAAATTTTTTGATGTTAATTAAAAGGCCGGATAGAAATTATGGGACTTATCGCTTTTATTGGCTGTCTTTATCTGGCATATTTCCTTTGCTTTTCATAGACATCTTTGAGCTCTATCTCTCTGTGTCTCAGTCTCTCTCACGAGCACTTTGTATTTGTTGATTCTTGACCTTGAACTAACGAAATGTTACGACAACAATAAAGGACTACTAATCAGTGTTGCCGTTTATAGGTATTTTATCCCAAATTTGGATATTTTGGTAATGTTTGCAGGTGTATTGCAATTATTAGTGATATGTGGCAATTAAAATATTATAAAAACTGTTTAATAGAAATTGCTTTATAACCTTCATTATACATTATAACAAATAATTTCTATTTATAATCGTAATTTTTTGTTTCATTTTCAATTGATGCAATAATTTTTCATAAAATCGCTTGATTTTTTTGGTAGGTTCCTCTTTTTTAAACTAGTTTGATCACTTTTTTAACTTTTTGCGAGTAAAAGTTGTTATTTTGTCATTAATCAGGAGTATTTAGGTTTTTCATGTGGCAACACTGATTCTGTGTTGCAAGTTAGAGCGGCCATTTTATTTTTCCATTTTAAAACGTCACCGGCGCATTTTAAGATCCTTTACACAAATAGAGCACTATGTAAAAATCGAACTCTCCTATTGGTCGATCCATCTCGTATTACAATATGCCTTCGTGATGCAATCAATTTGTGGCAAGAGCTCTCGTGGTCGAGAGGTTTAGATGGCTGGGTCTTACTTGGACGGCTCGGGTTCAAACCCCGTTGCTTTTTTAATTTTTTTTAAGATTATGTTTCTAAACAGTTTTTTTTTCTTGATTTTGGGTATGTCTTGGATTAGTTTGGGTTAGCACCTGGTTAGTTTCCTTTTCTTGAGCCCCCGTGAGCGAGGCGAGCGGAGGGCCATGCGGATCGACCAATAAGAGAGGTCGATTTTTACATAGTGCTCTATTTGTGTAAAGGATTTTAAAATGCGTCACCGGCACCGGCTGCCCGGCGTAAACTGTTGTTCATTCTCGATAAAATTCGATTTCGGCTTGTGAATTTCTGAAATGTAATAAATCTCTGATAGTTTGTATTACTTTGTGGTTTGTATCGTTACGTTTATCGTGCGGAAAATGTAAAAACGGAGGTCGAAAGTCGAAATGTTTACTTCGGTTGCAGGTTGCACCATTGTTAAGAAGACTGCTTCACTGTAGAGGCCATAGATAAATATTAAGGGGGGTAGAGGCCGTTGAGCAGTCAGGAATTGGAAAATCCATTAAAGAAGCTGAGGTTGCCATCCAGATGTGGCTAAGGACGGCCTCAGATCGTAGAAGAGCCAATTAAAATCACATTAAACATGTAACATTTTGTTTATTGATAATAACAGATAATTACATATATTTCTAAAAATGAGCTTTTTAATTTATGGAAAAATGGTTTTAAAATGAGTTCGTCTTTAAGATGTCATATAAATACGTCTTTAAGATGTCATACAAATAGATCTTTAAGATGTCGTATAAATACGTCCTTACGATATTGTTTTTTGTAAGATTCGATGTCCTAAAGATGTCTTTAAGACGATTCAAGGCGTAAACAGGACATCTGTAAGATGTCTCGAATATCTGAACATGACATCTTTAAGGCGTCTTTAGGATATCTTTGTGCTGTTAGGGGAGTTCTTTTGTGTATTGTATAGCTTTCGCTCTAGAAAGAAAACCATATAGTCATTTAATAAAATACAGGGTGTTCAAAAGCTTCAAAATTCTACGTCGATTTTAAAAATGTAATAACATACTTTAAGAAAAATACAAGATTGGAGCGCTACGCGCTTTGGGCTCGCCCTGTACGATCAATAATATTTTGTTTGGGTTAGTTTGAGTTTGCGGTTTTCTGAAATCCCTACATTTTTTCTTATAATTATGGCTCAAGATAGTGGGTCTAAATATAAATAGAAACCCTGTTCAGATTGAATAATTAATCTACAGGGCATTTTCTGAGTAAACAGACTTCGCTTTGTGGCATCCTCTACACGTTTCGAGAAAGATTAATAGGTAACTGAAATTCAAACAAATTTACCTATTTATACCAGTTTGTACTTTCTAATTGCCGCCTAATAGTAATTTTTATTGATTTTTCTCACGCCGAATATAACTTTAATACTGGAAAATTCCGATGATATCAAAGCAGCGTTGCCAACTTTTCGTCGTGTGATTTCTCTCGGAAAGTAGAAATTTTTCTCCGGCGAAACAATTGTTCCTTATCCTGTATTTGCATCATTACAATATTGTCCACCGCTGGGGCATGCCAAAAGGTGGAATATTTTGACCCCCGACGGCCAACCAGTTCGAATAATGGAAAAAATATATTGTCTTAGCATTTTTGATTTTAGATGCGAATTCAAATGACTTTTTTTATTGATGATAATTTTCCAAAATTCCCTAAAACATAAAATAATTCAACCTAAATATGTAATTTACTTTTAAGGTAGCCGAAATACAAATTAGATTTTTTTAGAAAGCACCACTACACAGTGTTTTCAGGCTTTTATTTATAAAGTATAGGCTAGACAGCTTTAATAACGTCAATAAACTGATGCGTCATAGGAGACGATAAAAATTGAAGGCCAAATAATCATCTCTGTTTGAGGATTAACAAACATATATCCTTAAGCTTAAGCAAAAAATGTATGATAATAATAAATTATAAAATGAAGTAGGTTCAATAGAGGTCTTGATTTGTCTAACTTTGCCGTTTTACAAACCAACTTACCACTATTTTTCTTCCGGTTTTTTCCGCCGTGGTATATTGGTAATCGTATTTAGCCTCGATGTACCGGTCGGAGTATTTGACGTTGGGACTGTTCACCGTCAACTCCATGCTTTATGTAGTGTATACCTATAAAGCCGAAATGTAAATTTTGGAAGCGATTAAAGCAAATGTTCCTAAAATAGTTATTTTTGTTACAAGTACCTAAAATGAAGTTATCAGGATGAATCATTTCTGTTTTTGCTCGGCTAACGCCTCGTCCGGAATAGCAGATGAGTATGAGTCCTGAAAAACTTCATTTAGGTACGTGTAACAAACACTATTTTTTGTCATACGCTCCCAAAATATTGTATTGTTATACGCTTTTTGCAATTCTTCAGAACGCCTAAATTTGCAAATTTACCATAATTTTTGAAATCATAATGTTCGACAAAGTTAGCTTAGCAATTGATATCGTAGCAACTATTTGATAATTTTGTCATGTCATTCGAAATTTGACATTTAGACATATTCAGGAATTTTGAAATAGTCCGTAAAGGTTGCCATGACGACTTTTAAGGACTAGGCCGAAAAAGAAGCATTTTACCGACTTAAATGAGTCCGTAAAATGGCTATTTTTGGAAGGTTATGACAAAAAAGGAATTAAAGTCCGGTTACTTCAATTATTTTTGGGCTTTTTAGTAGAGTTGGGAAGTTTAGTTCACTTTGCCGATTTCCATCTTTCAATCTCGTTCAGTAAAATGATTAGTTCAAAAGACTAGTTCGTTTAGGTCATTTAGTTCACTGATTAACGATGAACGTTAAAAAGCAATTTCAATTTTCGATATAGAATTTCTAGTTCATTACATGAATTTTGATCTGCTAAAGCTAAACGAAGTAAATGTAGATGTAGATGTAGATGAACGAGATTTAAAGAAAGTGAAGCAATTTTGACAAAAATAAGTACGTACGGCCAGGGCTGTCACCATCAGTGAGATTTAAATCATTTTTGTGATTTAAATACATTTTTTGATTTAAATAGTTTGAATTTAAATATTTTTTTTGTCATACGCTCCCAAAAATAGCTATTTTACGGACTCATTTGAGTCCGTAAAATGCTTCTTTTTAGGCCTAGTCCCTAAAAGTCGTCATGGCAACTTTTACGGACTATTCCAAAATTCCTGAATATGTCTAAATGTCAAATTTCGAATGACATGACAAAATTGTCAAATAGTTGCTACGATATCAAATTCTAAGCTAACTTTGGTCGTATATTATGATTTCAAAAATTATGGTAAATTTGCAAATTTAGGCGTTCTGAAGAATTGAAAAAGCGTATAAATAAAAATTAAATTTTGGAAGCGTATGACAAAAAATAGTGTTTGTCACACGTACCTAAATGAAGTTTTTCAGGACTCATCTGCTATTCCAGCAATGATTCGTCCTGAAAAACTCCATTTTAGGTACTTGTAACAAAAATAACTATTTCTGAAAGTGATTTTTAATTTATGATTTAAATCTTTCGCAAAAGTATCTTTGATTTTTGATTTAAAAATGGTATTTAAATCTTTCTAAAAGGATTTAAATCAGTAAAAAGATTTAAATCTTCGAAAAAATTTAAATCCTTAAACAGATTTAGATTTAAATCATTACAAATATTTAAATCATTAAAAAGAGTTTAACTATAATAAAATACAGCAATAAATACATCCTAATTGTTTTAGTTCTATGTTTATTTTGTATCCTTAAACAGATTTAGATTTAAATCATTAAAAATATTTAAATCATTACAAAGAGTTTAACTATAATAAAATACAGCAATAAATACATCCTAAGTGTTTTAGTTCTATGTGTATTTTGTATTTTGTATGTGTTGTATTTTGTAATGTAGGAAAAATTCAAATCAAAAAAAGATAATTGAAATAATAAGATTTTGTCAAATTTCAAGTTGATTTTATCAAAAAGTAATTGTAGAAAAAAAATAAAGCTTGTTTTTTAATGGAATTTTTGACACATTGTCAAATATTTAAAAGCTGCTAGCATGCACATAATGAACTATTTTGTATGTTTGATGTTGTTAGTGTTAATTAATATAATCGGCTAACATAATAAGAAGTGCAAAGTTACCAATTATGTGAATGCTACCGACTTTTAAACATTCGACAAAGTGTCAAAAATTCCATTAAAAAAAAAACAAGGTTTAAATAACATTTTAATTTGGTTTTTGTATGTTATTTTGACGTACCTATTTAAGATTGTATTGTTTTTTAAAATTTAGATTGGGTGACGTCACACTTTTGCTTTTTTTTTTCACTTAATTTATATAAATAACATTTTGATTACGCTCTAAGGGGTTTTTATGGTACATAACCAACGACGCCAATTCGTTGTACATAACCAACCAAATGATTTCAATCTTTTCTACATTTTAGATCATTTTAGGAAGTATTCAAATCTTTTCAAAAGATTTAGATTTTAAAAAATATTTAAATCTTTTGAAAAGATTTAAATATTTCCTAAAATGATTTAAAATGTAAAAAAGATTTGAATATAAAAAAGATTTATTATTTAAATCTTTCTTTATATACAAAACGATCTTTAATTTAAACGTTTGTCCAAATGAAAAGTATCTTTGATCTTTGATTTAAATAATTTTTTAATTGATCTTATACATACCTATGAATAGAAATTTAATAGTTGTTATAATGTAAATTTATTGGCCAGAAAAAATAAAAAAATATTCTTATGAAAATCGTATTTTAAATAAAAGTAGAAAAACAAACCAGTTAAACACAACAAAAAGTGGATTTTCTTTAAAAAATATTTTTAATACAACTCGTAATTTGAAAAATAAACTTAAAACAAAACAACACAAAATGGTTTTTCCTAAAAACTATTTTTTAATAAAAATCGAAGTATTAATAAAAATAAACTCAAAAAAAAACAACACAATATAGTTGAATGGACCGGGTTTTTATCTCTGTCGGTCGGTGCGAAAAGCCTTGGCTAGTTTCCTAGATCATATATTAGTATATTATATGATCTAGGGCTAGTATGTCGTTCATCCGTTCTCATTCTCACTCTTCGGTTTAGGTCAACTGATCGAATCATTTCGAATCAGCTGATTGAAACGGGATTCAATCTTTTGAACGAGTTCGGTCCTGAACTATATAACACTAATTTTTATTGGCTTAAAATATACACGGTTTCAATCGAAATGATGACATTTTGTTGCTCGATAGTAGTTTCCCAACCTAATGACATTTGGTTATACTTTATAATACCGGGCGCCACAAAATAGTGGCTTACCTTTATAACGTTTTTATTATTTCAGATGCGAATCAAGAACATAAAAATTACCTAAACGAGGAGCTCTATCTAAAAATCAAAAGTTGACAAAGCTCAAACATTAATAAGGAAAGTATGGTAACGTTGCGGGGACCGGGTCACAGGACTCCAGAGTTGTTTAACATTTCATTTTCACGTCACGCATGGCCGCAACCAAACAAAACTAACCCAAATTTAAGAAAAGAAACAAAAATAACTTTGAAAATAAATAAATGAAAAAAAAAAACATCGACGGGAATCGAACCAGGCCCGCCGTATCAGAAACACGGCATTCAATCAATGAGCTACGAGACCACTTGAAAGCAATTCGCCGGACCATAAAGATATGGTGTGTCAACAAAGTAATGTGCAGCATTATAAGACCCTTTACACAAATAGAGCACTATGTATAAAATCGGCCTCTCCTATTGGTCGATCCGCATGGCACTCCGCTCGCTTCGGGGGCTCAAGAAAAGGAAACTAACCAGGTGCAAACCCAAGACATACCCAAAATGAAGAAAAACTGTTTAGACACATAATCTTAAAAAAATAATAAAAAAAGCAACGGGGTTTGAACCCAGGCCGTCCAGGTCAGACCCAGCCATCTAAACCTCTCGACCACGAGAGCTCTTGCCACAAATTGATTACATCACGAAGACATATTGTAATACGAGATGGACCGACCAACAGGAGAAGTCGATTTTTAAATAGTGCTCTATTTGTGTAAAGTATCTTAAAACGCTAATTCACACGCAACTTTAAAACCCTGTGACCACTCGCCTCTAGCGAGCAACGGTTATAAACTCTAATGGGCGAGACTTGGTTTGTTTACTATTTTAGAATGTCTAATATTTCGCTTCACGCACGGCCCTCCGCTTACTCCGGGGGCGCAACCAAACAAAACTAACCCAAAGCATGCCCAAAATGAAGAAAAAAAACTTTGTACAAACTTAACCTGCTTATAAAAGATTTAAAAAAAGTCCTGCACCTGACGGGAATCGAACGCGACGCATCGTATCACAAGCATAGCATGTAACCACTAGATCACTAGACCACTGGACTAACCCTAACTATTGTTCATTGTTTATACAAGGACAATGTTTAAACAAATCCTCTAAATAGTAAACAAACCAAGTGCAGCCCACCCAACTGTCACTATGGTTTGTAACCGTTGCTCGCTAGAAGCGAATCCTGTGACCGGGGTCTCGGAAACTTCTACTCGTTGCGTCTATATATTAGCCAACACTTTGATTGGGCTTGAAGTTGTAGAGGCAACCATTACCCCCCGTCCCCCGTCCCTTTTGCCACTCTTTAACCCTTACCTAGCTTATGCATTTTTTTTTAATTATTAAAGTTTTCAGAAATGTATCAAATCATTTATCAAAATACATTGCCACATTCATTTTTCACAGACCTACATAATGAATTGAATACGAAAAAGTTACAAGCATCAGGCGCTGCGCTATCTTGTCTTTCGTACTTAGGTACTCGCTTCCAACTATAAAATGGCAGATTTTTGCAGAAAACGAATAACGAATTAATAATCAAAACTTTACCTAAAGCTAAGAAAATCACGGAATTTTTAGTTTAATAGAAATTTAATAATAAAAAAGGTGTTTTACTATTTTTTTTAAATATAAATGTCGTAAAGCCGCCTAAACAAAATGTTAACTTTCCATTATTTTATTTATAGTTCAACACGATCGCATTGAACTAAAAATAAAGTAATAAAATTTTTTAATTATTAATGTAAAAGATACCTATTCTATATTAAAAATGTATACAGACAAGGTCGAGTGGCGTATCCGAAGCTTAACTCACCCAAATATTATTTTTTTGTTAATTTATTTATAGTTCCCTGCGATAGTATTGTACTTTAAATAAAATCGCGCTACTTTTATGGTACCCGATATGTTTTCAGAATTCAGACCTATGTAATTAGAAAATGGCCAAATTTCCGAGTAAAAATACGGAATGTGCTATTTAAAATTAAAAACTAGATACCTAAAGCTAATAAACTGATAAAAATTTGGCAAAATCGCTACACCTATTTAAAATATGCCCGTTCTACCACTGAAGCTTTCATTGCAATAAAAATTGAATAACAAAAAAACAAAAACACAGGAAAAAAGTGTGCTACTATATTATGACATCCGGTACCTATACGTTTTCAAACTGGCCGAATAGAAAGACGGAGAAGTTTGCTAGAAAATATACCAGGTGATTCATATACAGTTTAAAATAAGATGCCTAAAACTCAGGAATCGATAAATACATGGTAACATTGCTAATAGTCAAAATATCATCATTTTACCATAATTTCCATTTTAATATAAAATAAATAACAAAAGTAGTTTTAAGCGTGGCACCCCGTATACGTTTTCGGAGTTGGCGAATTAGAAACGATACAGGGTGATCTATTTAAAAGTCAAAACTAGATACCTAAAACACACATACTGACGAAAACATGGCAACGTTGCTACATTTAAAATATACATGTATAGAAATTAATAATTATTAGAGAATTCTTGGCTCTTTTCGTGCAAAAGTCAATGAGATGCTTACACAAACCCAATATTAAGAAACACAACGTCAAACGCGAACAACAAAACGTAAAAATTTACTAATTCCGGTCGAGAAATGAAAAACGCCCGGTCAACTTTAGCCAAAACGTTGTCGCTTGCGGTAGGTTAGAACTCCACTAGCATTTTTTGGAGAGAACGGCAGGAATTATTGACAAAATATGGAATTCAAGAAAATTCATCGAGCGCCTCTGTCGGATCGATATCACGATATCTCAACCGGCAGGAATCGCAGGAACGGACGGCAGGGTCCTCGCACATTACAACATCGTACTAGGGTTTGTTCGAATATTGTACTAAAAATGGCAGACTTTGTACTATACGCAAGTGATAATGTCGATTAAAAATGAATAATAATGGTTTAGGTCCAGAAATCATATTCAGCTTGAACTACGATCTAGGTCGCTAGCAACAATATGTCATTAGTCGGAATAATATGACACCTGTTGGATTAAAATCGTCTATATTTTAAGCCAAACAATTGGCATGGCAACGGGCCAAAGAGTCTTATATAGCACTAAAAAAGGTATATAATTGTCATTGTAATTTAGGGAAATTGCTGACATTGTACTAAACGCTTGATAGGTTACAATTTTTAATTATTTGTTTATGTAAGAAATGCAATGAAATATGGAATATAAATAAACGTAACGTTGCATCAAAGACATATAAAAAATAGACAGATTTGTTTACTAAACATGAAGACGCCGACATCGTTCCCATTCTTCTTTTCCTCTCTTATAAAATGGTACGCAAGCCGTACTATTACTTACCGCTACTGCGGCACTCCTGCCGATGACACAAGAGTATATGTCTGTATCATGGAAAATCGCCAGCTTGTTTTTAATAACGGGACAGAAAAATAACATTTATTAGAAAATAGAGCTTGTTAAAATATAATTTTTTTGCTTTAAAGTATACCGTGCAGGTCATAATAGTAACATATAAACATTTATAATACAAAACTTAAATCAAAATGGAAACACAATAAAAATACGAAGTGTTAGGGGAGGTGGGGGAACTGCGCTCACTTAAGCAAACACTTGTTTTTTTGTGACTTATTTTATTCAGAGGAACTTGGAAATTAATTTGACTAAACAATATTTATTGTTGTTGCATTTAGTTACGAAATCTTGCTACAATTAATTTTATTTACTGGTTACAACAAAAAAATGTAATTAGTGCTTTGAGCGCAATTGCCCACACCGGTGGGGTAATAGCGATCATTAGTTTTCAGGTACTTATAACAGAAATTACGGTTATGTAACTACTAATATTGAAATATTTATTGAAAAAATTAACAGAACAACCAATAAACTCAGAATAAACCCGACACAGTGCGATTAGGTATAGTGAACGACTACATCACTCAACCTGAGCGGTTTTGCCCCAAACTTAAACATATGACAAAAATGGCCGCCAACTTTTTTTAGGTTGGAATAAATAAACGTAGTTCACATTAAACTACGCCCAAGACACACTCCATTGATTTACTAATGATACAATACCCCAAAATAACGTTATTACAACTTAACTTTAGATATAGATACTAAAATTAGATTAAAATCACTAAATACACGTTTACTGACAGGACCGTCGAGCGATGCTAAATATCGACACATGAATGGCTTCGATTACTTCGGGGAGCTACCAAGAGGGAATGACGTCAAGCAGGACATAGTAAACTCGACTGGGCTAGTAGAAATGCGGTGAGCGTCATTCCCCACTGAGCGCCATTCCCACCCACTCCCCTATACCTATTTTCCGCTAGAAACTTTATGTCAACTGGGCCCTGTGTCACTACTTGACCACTTCACATTATTCACGAAATCAGCAGTACTCCCTTTTGCCGCGCACGCCGACAACGTGGCTTAGCCGGCACTGTTCTAAAAGGAACTGGTTGCCATGTTCATGGAAGCAGAGTATCAATTCATTTGAATCTAAATATTACATTCCATGCAAAGTAAATAAATTCATAGTCGTATTCTGGGGACATTATTTTAGAAAAGTAAGTACTATTTTAATTAACTCTTTCTTGTTTGTTATTACATGTTTAAAGTGTCGTGAGTTAATAGGATTTGATATATGTCAAAATCAATAGCGGCTTTTCTAAACATTTTCCCCTAAGTAATTATTAAGTATAGCCCGTCACCTATAAATTTGCAATTTTTTTAATTAAATACCGTTATAAAATCATCCAAATGCACATTGTTCATTAAAATTTTCTGTCGCAGATGTTACAAAAATAATCCAAACTGATCCACTAAGTCAAAACTAATCAAAACTAACACTACTTCCAAGCTAACCCAAACTAGCCTTCATTAATGAAAAATATATATAACATTAACCAAACTTTTTTACTGAATATTTGCTGAAAATGTTGCTGAATTAGCTCTACCTATATAGATGTTATTGTAAGACATTCAATAAAATTATTTGATCAGCAGATTAATGGGTACATGTAAATTGGTTCCCCCACTAAGAAGGGTCGAAATAATTTGTAAATTGGTTCCCAATGTTTTTGGTTGACTTGATCTTTATGTGTAAATTGGTTCCCAACATTTTTTGTTTACCTGACCTTTATGTATAAATTGGTTCTCGAGATTTACCTAATAAAGCACGGTTTATTTTTATAAATCTGTTTATTATACAACATACAACATTAAAAGAAAAGTAAAAGTAAGAGTAAAAGTATTTTATTTTTCTTTCAGTTACATATACACATAAATAAGACACGTCAAAGAAATATGTATACCCTGATAAGGATACAACTCACAAATATGTGACATTAAACAAAGGTATATAAAAAACAAACTTGAGAGCTGGACGAACTAATACGCCGATTCAACTACAAGCCAAAACATACTCGTTTAGCGCATAAAAGCTGCGATCAACGAGAAACTCCTTTAATTTTTTTCTGAATATGCTATCACTTGGAGAAAGTTTTATTTCATCAGGAAGCAAATTAAAAAAGCTGCAACCTGCATAAATAGGCGACTTTTGATAAAATGAATGGTTGGGCCGGATTAAACGAAAAGTATCTTTTTTCCTGGTATTGTGACCATGTATATGGCAATTAAGAATAAATGGATGTTTGTTTTTGTAAATGTGCATTAAAACTTAAACAAGTATATGGAGGTTAGAGTAAAGAATTTTTTTATTTTTGAAAATTAATCTACAGCTTGAATTATATGGTAGATTAAAAATAAGACGAATTATTCTTTTCTGTAGCACAAAGAGTCTGTTTATATCCGATGATTGTCCCCAAATGACGATGTTATAAGATATGTGTGAGTAAACCATAGCATAATAGGTTGTCAATAGGTTTTTTTCGTTAAAAGAGTTTTTCAGTTGAGCAATGGCAAAGTGTGCACGGCACACTTTACCGCATATGTAATCTATATGATCACCATATAATAAATGCCTATCAATATAAGTACCCAGAAACTTGACACAGTATTTAGTTTCTAGGTCAGTATTTCCTATTTTAAAATTAAAATTTTTACCTTGCCTACGGACATTATGGGCCTCGAGAATTATAGTTTTATCATAATTTATCATAAGCATATTCTTATGACACCATTCATTAAAGCTCCTCAAGACATTTGTAGCTTTGGCAAAAACTGTTTCTGAGTCTTTATCAGATACTACAATAGACGTATCGTCTGCATACATAAAAACGGACCCGATAGGAACATGTTTGGGAATGTCATTAACATACAACAAAAATATCAGTGGACCAAGAACACTACCTTGAGGAGTACCTCGATGTACTTCAAAGGTTTCGGATTTGCAGTTTTCCACTTTCACAAAACTCTTACGGTTTCTTAAAAAAGACATAATAAAATTGGTGGCAGGGCCACGGATACCAAGCGCGTCTAGTTTGCTAGACACAAAGTTAATGTCTATTGTATCGAACGCACGCGACAAATCGAAAAAAATTGATATCGTACACTCATTTTTATCCATATTATCATTAATCAATTGTACATATTCAATACATGCGGTTTCAGTTGACTTGTTTTTACGAAATCCATGCTGAGATCCAGTGAGAATATCAAAAGACTCTAAAAACATACAAACTTTCTCGGTGACAGCCCTTTCAATGATTTTTGAAAAAACACTAAGTATCGACATAGGTCGGTAGTTATCCATATCATGTCTATCGCCCTTCTTATAAACAGGAGTGATTGAGGATAATATTAAACTGTTCGGAAATTGGCCAAGTTCAATAGACTTATTTATTATGTAAGCTAAAGGTACTACAAATACATCAGAACATTTTTTAACAAGGTCGACAGGAATATTATCATAACCACAGGATTTCTTACTTTTTAATGACTTTATGATATACTGAATTTCCCCAGGTGTTACTGGAGACAAAAAAATTGAATTTTCCTGTTCCCGAGATGTTGTACACAATTCAGAGAAGGAATTTTTAAAATGTGAATTAAGCTTATTGTCAACGACAACAGAAAAATATTGCGCAAAGGAATTTGCAATATCTTGAGGACAATTGATGGTTTTAGTGTTAATGTGAAGTTCCGTAATTTTTTTTCGTGATTTAGTGTTACCTATACTTTTATTTACTAGGCTCCATAAGGTTTTGGACTTATTTGTCGAACGGTTTAAGATGTTGTTAATATGCTTCTGCTTTTCAATTTGGATTAATTTATTCGTATCTTTTTTAAGTTGTTTATACTGATCATTAATCTGTACATTATTACTATTTTTTATCAGCCAATTAATACCTTTTAGGTCATCCAATCGTTTTTTAAGTTCCACTGAAAATGTAATTTTATTTCTTTTATTATTTCTTATGATGTTCTTTCCCATTAGTGGGCATGATACCTCAAAGCACCACAGCACGGAGTTCATAAAGTCATCATATACACGGTGTCCCATATAAGAATGCACACTACAGGGATCTCGGAAACCAGAAGAGATACAAAGATGATTAAATTAGAGAAAAGGCGTGCCTTGCTGAATCCTACAACGTCATGCTTTGGAATCTAAAAGAATCCGAATACTTCCGAAGATATTTGGGAAAACCCGAATGTTCTCGATTTCGTTTTTATTTATTTCTGACTTTATTTCAAAAGACATAACAATGCAAATTTCACATTCCCATTGCTACTTTTCCTGCTCCTCAAGTTGATGTTATTAGATTTTCAATCTGACGTTTCGTTTCTTTGCAACCATCATCAACTTTGTTTTTTCAAATAGCCGAAAAAATTTGTTTTATTCCTAAAAAATACTAATTTTAATCCTAAATCCAACGACATATCGCTCCTTACATTTATCCGGCGTTTCGGCTGAAAAAAACCATCATCAATGTTATTTAATGATGATTACGAAGGAACAAAACGTGGGATCAAAAATCTAATTACGTCATTAGGTAGAGGACAAAAATTGGCATAGGAACGTGTATTTTATTGTGATCTATCCTCTTCATTAAAATCTGAAAAAAATTAATTACATTTTAAATTTCAAGAATTCGTAGATTAAAATTATTAATTTTTTTAAGGCTTTAATAAAGAAAATTGATCAAAATAAAATTCACATTCTTATGCCATTTTGCATCCTCTACATGATGACGTAATTAGATTTTTGATCCGACGTTTCGTTTCTTCGTTATCATCATCAAATACTATTGATGATGGCTTTTTTATCCGAAACGTCGAATAAATGTAAATACCGATATGCTGTTGAATTTAGGATTAAAATTTGAGTTTTTTAGGAATAAAATAAATTTTTTCGACTATTTAAAAAAACAAAGTTGATGATGGTTGCTAAGAAACGAAACGTCAGATTGAAAATGTAATAACACCAGCTTGGAGAGCAGGAAAAGTGGCAATGGGAAAGTGAAATTTGTATTGTCATATCTTTTCAAATAAAGTCAGAAAAAAATAAAAACGAAATCGAGAAAATTCGGGTTTTCTCAAATATCTTCGGAAGTAATCGGATTTTTTTACATTTCGAAGCATGACGTTGTAGGGTTCAGCAAGGCACACCTTTTCTCTAATTTAATCATCTTTGTACCTCTTCTGGTTTGCGAGATCCCTGTACTGTGCATTCTTATATGGGACAACGTGTATATCGTTAATATTTGTACAATATGCCGTATCGATAACAGAGTAACCTACACTAAGCCTAGTAACAAATTCATAAATTGATTCCTGGTTCAGCGACCTAACAAGAATCCTGTCACATTTTGATATGCATTTTTCATATTGATTTGCAAGGTTAAAATAGAGTAATTGTGCAAAATGGTCAGATAAACCAGGATCGAAGTTATTAAAATTTAGATTCGCTAATCCATTGCTTACGATTAAGTAATCTATGCTAGTGCAACTGCGGTTATTGCCCACATTTGCCACTCTTGTTGGTGTATTTACAAGGGTTGTTAAGTGGAATGAATTTATAATGTCCGTAAGAATCTTGTAACTAATGTCATGCGTCTTATCAATATTAAAGTCACCAGTTATAATAAATATTTGGTATAAATAGTCTTTAAAATATAGTTTATTTTGTCAAAAAATATATTTGTATTGCCTGACGGCGACCTATAGATATTCAGTAAACACGTATCTTTTTTGTAGACAACAGCTGAACATTCAAAATGTACTTCCTCTGAATGTGACACTACGTGAGAGAGTTCGATACACTCACTACAAACCGTGTCTTTAACGAAAATCGCAGAGCCAGCGTGTATATAATTGTTCCTGGCAAAACAGCTAACCTTTGTGTATCCATTAATGTTACCACGTCCATATTTACGCTAGATAGCCAATGTTGGCATATTGTCAAAAAATTTATTTTTTTTTTACTTAATAATAGTTCTAAAGATTAACCTTATTACTAAGACTTTGTATATTAATATGTAAAAGACACAATGTGTCATCAGTCGCGGATTCATCATTAGTGGAAGCAGTAATTATTATTTTTTTACTTCCTGCTCTTTAGTCAGGTACTTTTGGGGTTGATTTGATTGGAAAAAAAGTATAGTTTTTTACTATAATGTGTTCAGGCCAGGCTGATGCATTTAGAAACTCGCTCTTAAAATCACTTTTAATACCGACCTTAAAACTGCTGTTGTTTCCCTTTGAATTCAGCTTAAAACACTTGAACTGCTGGTTAGGCCACACGTCACTTAGGTATGCTACCAAATAGCAACTAACCAGCACAGTGAAAAGAAGCACATTTAATAAAATGTATTCGACTAATTTCCTTTTTTGAATAAGATTCTATCATTTTTTCTATACATTTTTGGCGGTTCTTCATTTTACTATTATGTATTTTAGCCGTAATATTGACGCACTGTAATTTTACATAATTTTCAGTTTAAAATTCTTTATGTTTTTTCAAAAAATGTGTTTTATAGAAAGACGCATTGAAATGTTTGTGAAAAAATTCACAGGCATTAGTAGTGCACGTAAGTTCAGTTGAGTTCTGAGCCCAAAGGTAAGGTGGAAAGGGAGACTCTTGTGTTATATAATTATCTATTAAATAATCTGAATACTTTTGAACATTTTCGTCTGTTGGTGCTTTTCGAAATTCTTAATGTAATACCATTACCCTTACATATATTGATTATTAAGTTGAACAGGTTTTTATACGTTTCTGTTCGCTTATTTGGTAACAATGAAAAAATTAATGGAATATATGCCCGTTACAACAACTATGTAAAGTAAAACATTGGCAGAAAAACTGGGTGCAGTAATTAAACGTACCATCTAAAGAAATATGTGTCACTTTTTCTAACATCTGAATATTAGATTGACACGAAATATCACTATCTCTTCAATTCTACTGTTACAAAGTAAAGACTGCTCACCCCTACAAGTTTGGATGTTTGCCTTGTCAAGAAAATAAAAGTTTCCTGGATGTTTTTCGATAAACTTGGCTGCATTTTTCTACGAGCATTAGAGATGTTTCTTCGGACAGAAGCAACGTCAGATGTAATAATTGTGGAT